>PVIJ01001056.1:203822-225619 GCA_004024925.1 Scalopus aquaticus | reverse complement strand
GGGGGGAGGGGCCACACCACACCGCGGCTGCCCGGGACTTTGTTCCGTGTCCCACCAACTTCCCCAGTGCACGCTGCCCTCTCCAGGGCTCTGTTGCTACCTGGAGGGACTGCTGGTGTCAGTCTCGAGTTTTATCACTCTGCCGTGCCCGGGAAAACACCTCTGCTCACCTTTTTTTTTTTTTTCTTCCGGGTTTCCTCAGGTCTCGTCTTGGTCTCCTGGTCCGGTTTTGTGTTGAGGGGAGGGGAGAGGGGATCTGGTGGTTCTTTCTTCTCCTTGATCAGTCTTTTTAGCTTCTTTCCAAGTTCTACTCACCCATGAGGGTGTTAGATTTATGTAGCGTTTCTGGATCTTCTCTGGGTTTGGCTGATGTCTCTTTATAGGCGGCTTGTCTTTTGGGAGAGTTGATACTAGCGTCCCTTCACCGCCATGTTGATCAAAATTTTACTACTCTTAATCATAAAGTCATTTACAGTACAATTCTATGACATCTCCAGCAAGCAAATAAAGCAAGATCTAAATATAACATTTATATAAAGCAGTGTATTTTTAGATAAACATCAGGAAAAGAGTTTGACTTTTACAAGTATCAAAAATATAAACTAAAATCATGTTAAAATCATATACATATTTATTAATTTACAAAGGAAATGACAACCTACAATAATACTCAGTGTTTGATAAAACCAAGCTATTTGAACCCAATTGATTAAAAATGAACACTTATAAATAAAAAATTTAAGTGTTTCTACATTTTGATACAACAATACTACTTGTAGGAATTTATTTGATGATAGCAAATCAGCTCAAGAAAAAGATTTTTTTTTTTTGCTAAGCTGCATGTAATGATAAAATAATATGGTTAAACAGAAAGTTGGAGGAAACTTCTAAAAGAGTGATATCTTCAGCTATATGACCAAAAGGTGTCCTTCCTTAAAAGATTAGAAGATAGATAGATAGATGGATGGATGGATGCAGCTGTACTTGGGGTCTTGGGATTTAGGTTGCATTAGGTTACAATTTTTTTTAATGTTAACACTATGATGACAGTCTCTTTAGTACATAGAATAGTTATTTTATTTCTGGATTAAGTTGCTGCTCTGATGCTGTGACAAAAAATTAGTTCTTTCATCTAAATTAACAATGATTTCCTACTGAGCTTTTGCAGCAAAACAATAAAGGTGCTTTTTTATTCCCCACTAAAAACAGAGAACTACCTTCTCTTCAGGTAACCTTCATGTTCTGAAGAGGAATTCTTTATCTTCTGCTTCCCTCTGCTTATACCATCTGGGAAAGGAGAAGAAAGCCATTGCGTGGCTTCTAATCTTGTGTCCAAGTCTCCAACATCACATCTGTGCTTCTCTCTTCCTTCCTATAATCCAAAAAAATCCATAAAATTGACAGCTGATCCAGGTGTCTATTAAAAAGCACCCACTGCTTATCTAAGCAAAGATTTCTGACACCTAAAGGAGGGTCCTGGTCAGAAGTGAGTTACATGTCTTATTATAAATTTAATGCAAACACAACAAAAAGAACCTTGACTAGTATAGCCCCTTATTTGTTAAAGAATGACTTAGAACCAAATCCTTGTCTAATTCTGTCCCTCCTTTTAACAGCTGAACATAGGATGTGCCAATCAGTTCAGCAGTACCGCCCCAGTTCTTCTTCAGTACTCTCACGATGCTGGCATGTCCTGGTTTCTGGTGAAAGAAGGCTGTTACCCAGCTTCTGCAGGCAAAGGATGTGAAGGAAATGCCAGAGAGCTGAGTGACCCCACTGTGTATCACACAGGGGACTTTGAAGAATGGACAAGAATCACTATTGTCATTCCACGGTCTCTTGCATCAAGGTAAACTGACCTGCCACTTCTTGGGAGCATATATTTGTCTCAGCGCCTTTATCTTGTATATCTCAATAAACTTAAAAAATTCATATACTCTAGTTGTATATTCAAGTAATGTACTTGAGGAAATAGCATGCATTCTTCTAAAACAAATTCGCCCATTTATTCATTCAAAAATATTTACTGAGCACCTACCTGTGCCAGGTTCTATTTTTGGCACTCTGAAAGCAGCAATGAAAAAAAGATGTCAAAGAATAAGAGAATTGTGATGTCCCCTTGTACAGATAATTTGAGCTATATTGACAACGAATGTGAATCCTAACAACTGATAGAAAGCCTAAAAATTAATTGACAGAAGAACAAAATAAATATATCAAGAATCTGAAGTGAATTACTTTCATTAATAAAAGTAAGGGCAATAAATTTAACTTGCAGCTTCCTGGCAGCTAAGACATAGAGCAAAATATTGGGTCACTTATCTCTCACTGCTGCGTAACAAGAAAGAAAACATACACATTCAGATTATTAAAAAGGTACTTCTTTTTTCCCCCATGCTCAGTATTCTATAATAAATTATAATATATGTATCTTTATGCCATGTAGGGTAGGTAACACAGAGATCAGTATTTTTAACTCTATTATTTTACTAAAGACAAAGTCTTTAAATGCTCGCTTCTTAAGTGAATCCAAGACCATAGCTTTCACTGTAACTCATTCAAGGCATTTCTGTACAGAGCTAAGATAATAAGAGTCTATTTGCATGCTCATTAGCACCACTCTTCAATATTTCCAATATTCCATTTCCTCCCTGGGTAATAGTGGTATTTTATTTTCCTACGCACTTTTAAGTTTGGCATGGCCTGACAAAATTGAATGAAAATGAAACACGTAGCTCTAAGAGATCTTGTGCATTTTGCCATGTCCGTTTCATGAAAGTACCTTTTGAGATGAAGCTTAGATCAATCTGAGTATGTGAGTATCTGCGCTACTGAGTGACTTCCTTGCCAGCTTACACTACACATATAACATAAGCAATAAGTAAACTGATGTTCAGTTAAAACATTGATGTTGGCATCATTTGCTATTATAGCATAATCAGCATAACTTGTCTCATCCTGAGAGACTGGTAAAAGTCTAGCATTTATAGGAGCAACTTATATAAATTTCTTAGAAACCATTCTGTGACATCTCTCACCTAATTGATCATCAAATTTACATCATCTAGCTAGGTAAGCTGGTTGTGTTCTCTGCCTCTCTCATTACTTAAATCCATCAAAACATTACACAGCTGACTTTAATAGACAAGCTTTCTAGATCGGGACTTTGTTTTGTCAATGACATGCAAATTTCATGCTACTCTACTAAATAAACCTTGAAACATAATCTTTAAATATCAACTAATCCAAGAAAGGGTTTGTCAATTAATGGATCCAAGTCAACATATAAGTAGTTTTTTATCTTTATTTGCCACTGATCTTTATAGTTTATCAGAGAGACTTGAGTGATGTGAAGTATAGGTGGAGAGTTGATGAAATTTAAGAATTTGACTTACATTTTGCTTTAGTAGATATAAGACAAGCTACTGTAACAGAAAAAAAAAAACAAATACAAGTGCTGAACAAGACTTTAACAAGATGGATGTTCATTCTTTCTCACATAGCTTTCTAATGGTGAACATTTCAGAGCTAGCAATGTGACTGTTGTTCTGAACACATAACTTCCATCTATGTATCCAAAGCAGCTGTCCCAGATCTTGTCATCTCTTAACCAGTAAAAGAAAAAGAAATTGGGGGATACATTGTTGTGTTATTTTTTTTAATCATCCTTATTTGGAGTATAAACAGCAGAACCTTTCTCTATATGTGGCCTTCATCCCAGTTTTTTCACAGCTAGGTAGTTCCAGAGTTGCAAGAGAACAAAAGTAGGAGCTCTAAGATTATATTTATCTGTCACATTCTATTGATAAAAGCAAGTCACAAGGCCAGTTTTGTTTTTAAAGGGTGGAAAAAGGAATTCCCCTTATTGATACAGAGTTCAAAAAAGTTACATTACAGAGGAAAGTGTGCACAAGGAGGTGTGATTCACAGGGTGGGGACATTGCTGTAGTGATCTTTCATACCCTGCCCTAAGGAATCATATCTCTCCCACATACAAATGTATTTATTCTCTTCCCAGGACACCCCAACATCTCATTTCATTGCAGCATCAGTTACTAAGTCACTAGTCTACATCAGGCCAGGGTATGGGTATTTTTCCTATTGATCTGTAGACCTTTGAACCTACAAGACACATTATCTACTCCACCATACCCAACATGTAATATTGAACAGTGATAAGATAATCCAGTAGACACATCCACTCAAAAAAAATGGGGGGAGGCAGTGGAAGAATACCCATAGAAATTTTGAAAACCAACAAGACATTTGTTACAAGGGCTCTCTTGTCTAAAAGCAATGGCCAGAATAAGAAAGTTTCTTTGATTAAGAAAGTTCTAATCCCTAGGGGTCATTCCCTAATCAATTTTTCTTCTCAGCTGTTAGTTCTATATGCATCATCCTCTGAGACAAATTTTCTTTCCCATAAGAGTTTATGTATGTTTGCGGCTAAATAGCCATCTCTTTCCACTTTCTGCCATCTAAGCTGGGTATGCAATAATGCAGCCCTTGTACGCATCATTTTCACCATTGCCTTCCTCTCCTCATGCTTTCCTGAATCTGTGGCTAAGCCACAGCTCCTTCAAATAGATAGGCATAGCATGCTTTCAAATGGTGCATATTTACCACAATTACTAGAATATCAGGATGCCAGTCAATAGAATCGGGAATCAAGGGATGCAAATCTGGTTTCATTCCTCAAAATCAGATAATATAAAGTGAAATTGGAAACTGGAGTTTGCTAGATGTTGTGTGGAAGAATCCAACTGGTAAAGCCACATCTGAGGAGTAAGGGAGCCAATATTTTGAGACACCCAATGTATCAATATTTTCTTGTGCCTCAACTCTTGGAAGAAGAAATATTTTCCATTACAATCTAACATCTTGGTAAATTTGAATACCATCCAGCTTGCTGGTTGGTGGCATTCGTGACAAAGAGCTCGCTACTGAAGAATAGTCAATATGTTTCTACCTTAACGCAAATAAATGAGCTGTTGTTATTCCTTCTGCAATATGTTAAAATCGGATATCTCCAAATGCAGTGTTGGGAAGCTGAGAATTCTAAGTGTGAAAATTGCTAAAATTTGGAGCTATTTTGCCACAAGGCAATATGCTTAAAATAGTTACTAGAACACTGCTCTTTCACAAATAATCTAAGCCATCTTTCTCAAAGGAGCAGTCTGTGCTCATATTAAGTCTCCTGGTTCTTTCCTACAGAGGGAAAGACTGTGGTGGCAATAAATATTTTCTGTGCCATCCTCCCCGATTCTCAGTAGCATCCCAGCCATGCAGTGTGCCACACAGCCTTTCTAGGTTCTCTATGCAGAATGGAAAATATTTATGTTTTTGGAAAGAGTTAACACTTTGTGTGCCGGTGCCCTTTAAATTTACCAGCCCTCGGGGCCGGCCATTTTCTGTGCCACTGCATGAATAGTATAAGCATTCAATAAAACACACACAACTCCTGCACTACTGGATATTAAAAAAACTGTAATATCTCTCATAAAACACCTTACACTTTCACCAAAACAATGTGTAAAGCTTCTAGACTGAGTACGATCAAAGAAATAGCTCCTAATAATTCCAAATAAATCCACCATGGCGTGAAAAACTGGACACTAGATGAACACGTATTAATACGTGAGCAGCCACCTGATACTGGTGACAAAAACACGTACTAACATGTGAGCGGACCACAAAGTGTTAAAAACAGTTGCTTAGTTATATCCCACACCACCTACCTCCTGTGCACCTCTGCACAGGACAAGCAGGTGCACAGCAGCCCTCCTAGTTTAAAAGGGAAATGCAACATCTGCCTGAAGTGTGAAGGTAGAAAGGGGAAGTGTAGAAGCTGATTCTCCTGATAACTCAGGCATCTTTCAAACACAGGTGAAATTGAGGAAGGGGACAAAGAAATAGTCTTTTCTTCTATGTCTTTGTTGGGATATGCAGGGCACGTGATTTCAATGCACAAATTACACCATAGTTTATTTCTAGTGGAATTATTTAAAATTAAACTCAATCTTTTCCTTAATCACTTCCCCTAACTCCTTCCCAGACCATCCTGACTTTCAGGTCAAAGGCAGATTGATTGAAATGAACTGCTGAGGGGAGCAGCAGGCAAGACAGGAGAGGTCTGCTGCACCATGTGGGAAGCTCCCTGGCCGGGGATTAAACTCGTGCTGCATGATTGCCTAGCTCCGCCATTGATGGTGGTACTGGTGTCAGAGTCATGTATTTGCATTTCTCTGTGAAGGAGTTTCATTGTGTCTCTTCATTTGACTGTGGACTACATGAAGGCAAAACCACATGGGGTTTCTACTCCCCATCCTACACCTGGTGTATTGTAGATAACTACAAGCACCAGTTCTGTGAAGGATTGAATGAGGAATGAGGGCTGATAAGTGATTAGCTACAGTGAAGATACCTCCCTATTAAAAATGTATTTTCCGAAATAAATTCAGTACTGTTCAGCAATAAATCTTTTTTCTGCATTCTCCTGTGTCTCCCTGAAAAGTCACAAATGGCACATGCACATATGTGTGTGCAGACACGCATTAATAATATTAATAATTGCAAGACTAGACCCCCTCGGTCTTAAAAATAAAGATAAACTGTGGAATCTAGACATGCTTATTGGCTTAACTTTTGCCTACTTGTTTCCTCCTTTCTTCTGATGATCCATGATGATTTTTTAAAATTTATTTATGCATACAAGAGCTGGAGTGTAGGCCAGAGGTGTGAGAGGATTCATCAGAGACAGAGTGGGAAGCCAAACAGGCAGATTGATTGAAATGAACTGCTGAGGGGAGCAGCGTGAGAGACAGGAGAGGTCTGCTGCACCATGTGGGAAGCTCCCTGGCTGGGGATTGAACTCATGCTGCAGTGGCTGCCTATAGCTTCATGATCAGATCATGATGAGTGAAAATCTGGCTGCTTTGATTTGCACCTTACAACTAAAAACCGACATATAGATTCAAGGAAGGAAAAGAGGTGCTGTCTTTTACCCGTTCACTCTGAAATACGCGTTTCCATCTAGGACTCTTAGCTATGACTCATCAGATCCTGAACTCACCCTATTAACCAAATGATAAGCTATATTTTTTGCTTTGTTTCTCCTTTATTTAAATATTAATCCCTTACTACTGAGCTCCCGAGGTCTTTCTCCTTTACGTATCTAACAGTGCGCTCTACATCTTGGGTGTATAGCAACCTTAGGGTCTACAGACAAGGGGACCCCTTCATTCTGTCCAAAGACCTTGATTCTATTATTATTAAAATCAAAATGACAGAACCCCAAGAAACAGAGACAGGCGAAATTGTCTCAACGATCTTTCATTCACTCACAAGTCACCCTTACTTCTAGAATCCTACGTAAAGGTAAGATTCTTTTACTTTGTGAATGCTTTTGTGTCTCAATCTGAGCATGCACCTTCCTTGAAGTAGGCCAGTCAATAGGGGAGATGCCTTCATTTACCTAAGTATGGGTAGAGGCAAAAGTTATAGATTCACTGGACAAAAATTATAGATACACGTTTCTCTGAATTCTGTTAGAGAAACATAAATGAAGAGGCAAGTATGGCTTTTAATCAAGAGGACTTATATCTGAAAATTGGTGTGCTTTGCTACCAGGACATTGGTGTGCTTATATTTTTTTTTTCCTTTGGTTAGTTCCTTTTTTTAATCATACATATGCTGCTTATCTTTTGGAAGGGGCGCAAATGCCCTGCCATTTTCTGTAAGAGCAACTTGCAAAGGTTCTGTTCATCAGTCCATTTACTTCCTTTAAAAAGAAAAATGTCTTCATGAGCTAAATAACATTATAACCCCAATGGGAGAAATTTTCCCAAGGCCCATGACAGTATGACTGTATTTTCTTTTTATCCTTTAATTCAATTTTCTTTTGCCTTAAAAAATAAGACCAGTATGTGTAAACCTTCCTCTTAACACATTAAAAAAATGTGTGTTAAGATTTGCATAATAGGTGGTTAATCTCTGAACACTTTTAAACCGAGCAAACAATATTTTTGGCTTACATTTTGCAAATTCACCAAGAATAAGTTAACTTAAATAACAAGGAGGGGGAAAAAACAGTATTATGGTTCAGCGTTGCCAAATTACCAAAGGTGTTTGAAGGGCCAAAAGAAATGCATTCTGATACTACCATATTATTTTCATAGTAATAGAAAGAACAGGGACCCATTTTGTCTATAGTTATCTTTGACAATCTTCATTATTCTTTAAGATTCTTTACCCTTGTTTGCTAAGAACTCAAAAAATCTATAAATATTGGCAGCAAAATGAATTGGAATATCAATAGCCTAATGTATCTACCTCTTTGATGTCAATAGAACTAAGAAAGAGCTGTTTTCCAGGTATGAAATTATAGATGTGTGTGTGTGTGTCCATGTATTTGAAAAGAGATGCATTGAAAAGATTGGAAAGCAACTGGGGCAAGTCTTAGTTTGGTCACCTCAAAACTGTTGTTGAGAGTGGAGAAGAACTGGACAGCAGCCCAGCACACTGGTGTTCCAGGGTTTTTCAAGCACTGGGACCAGGTCCCTCTTTCATACATTGGCAGTTACCAGTATTCATTGGCAGCCCAGCTGGTTGCTAGGAGCTAGCAGAAAGTGTGTCCTAGAGATTTGAAGATGAGAGATGAAGAGGAAGGCAGCAGGTGGGAGTAGAGCTGTCAGTACAAACTTAACTCTTGCCTATAAGACATATGCCAATAGCCAATAGCTAAAATCTCTTTATGTAGCCTAAAAGAGAGCATTCTATTTGAGAGCTTCCAAAACTCCCAAATAATCTCTTTTAACAATGCCCACAAATTTAGTGCAATGGAAGGGTCAAATATTAATTAAGTGAAGGGAATATCTTTCTGGGTTTTATTTATCACAAAAAGAACATGAGGTAGGAAAACAAGTAAAAATCTACAAAAAGTATCTAACCACCACAAGTGTATACTTGGTAACCTCCTGCTAATGAAATATTATTCTGAAGAAGAAATCAACAAGTTTTGAGAAATGCTTGAGAGAGACACCTTATGAAGGTTAAGCATCCAAATTAAGTGGACATGACTTTCAAATAAATATTAAATCTCTCCTGACTTTTTTGAATCATTTTATATTCAGTGCTTTGGTATGAGATGTGGTACAAGAAACACATGTTGTTTTTCCCAACAGCAAGACCAGATTCCGATGGATCCAGGAGAGCAGTTCACAGAAAAATGTGCCTCCCTTTGGTTTGGATGGAGTATACATATCAGAGCCTTGCCCCAGTTACTGCAGTGGCCATGGGGACTGTGTCTCAGGGGTGTGTTTCTGTGACCTGGGATACACTGGTAAGGCTATGTACCTGTGTCTGCTTGTAAAATATTTATCTCTCGTTACTATATTTCGTGTTACTTCTTCCAAGAAAATAGATTCTCAGTTTATTCTTCTTCAAGTCCTAATTGTAGGAATTCACAACCCAGGTACAAGCAGTGCTAAAATGTTTAATTTCAAGGCACCTAAGGAAGGGGAACATAACACAAATTTCACTCCCTAAAGAGGCATTATTAATGGTACATTATTAATTATTATTAACATTACTTGAGGCTTGACTTCATGCCAGGCACTATAGTAAGTGCTTTTTATTTCATCTCATTCAATTCTAACAATAACCCTGTATCATAGTATTGTTGTTGACCATATTTAAACTTTTGAGGGAACTAAGGCACAGAGTGGTTTTGTAATTCTCCTAAGGTCATACAGCCAGGAGTTGTTGGAGCTAGACATTACACCCTGGCACTTGTTCTATAAAATGCAAATCCTCGCTCTTAACTTGGCTGCAGGATCTCCCTATGCTTCTTACATTGCTTTTATGAGAAATGTAATTTCATACACTTAAAGTAAAAATTTACTTATGAAGTGATAAAGCCAAGATTGACAAGAGAAGTATTTTTTCAAACACAGTTACCCTTGATGTTGTTACAAGCAAAAAACAAAAAAAAAGGGGGGGGAGCTGAGATTAAAGTTAAAATTGGATAAACTATTATGAGCTTCAAAATCTTTTAAAAAATTTTCCTGGAGGCAACCTCAAAGGATTCTTCCCAGCTTCCCAGTGCCCTGCCCTTCATCTGGCATATAACCAGACAAACATATGTTGTTGCTGGCCTTCTGCTGTCACTCATGTGGTTTCAGAGAAATTTTTTTTAAATTTGGGCTTAATGCCCCTTATTGATCTTGTAATTTCAGGATAATAAGTAAGCACATTTTATTTTAGACAAAATCTGTTTCTCAGTTTCACAAATCCCCTGAGTAGCAAGACCTATGGCAATGTGTGGTTCCCTATGTTTCTGTAGTAAGAAATAAAACTTAATGGAGGCAGAGTAGTGTTTTTTGATGATGGTAGTGATGGTTGTATTTCAGACAGACAATGGTAAGATAACAGATTTCCATATATGTTCTTTCTCCTGACATCTATGTCTGTGTAGACATTGTCTACACATTAAAATACTTTCTCATGTTTAATTTATTTCAACAAAGCCTCTCTTCTATGTATTTCTTTTCTTGGAAGCTGCACAAGGAACCTGCATGTCTAATGTCCCTAATTACAGCGAGATGTTTGATCGGTTTGAGGGGAAGCTCAGTCCTCTGTGGTATAAGATAACTGGAGGCCAGGTTGGAACAGGCTGTGGAACACTTAATGATGGCAAATCTCTCTACTTCAATGGTCCCGGGAAAAGAGAAGCAAGGACTGTCCCTCTGGACACCAGAAATATCAGGTAAGTGTTAACTGGTACCCTTCTCCATGAACATAGTATTTACTACATGCTGTGGTCTAACTTAAAAGAACTCTGTTCTGTGATTGTGGGTTTACACACTAATGTGTCTTCATATGTAAAAATGAAGTGTAACTTTAGTTCTATCATAAAATAGGTGGTGTCTCCAAAATTTACACATCTGTTCATTAATCAGCATCCTGTCATCACCAAGCCATTATGTCTAACGTATGTCTGCTTGGTTTTCTAAAAGCTCTATGCTATTCTAAAGACTAATTGTATTTAATATATGCCACGTGAAACAAAGACTTTTCCCAGATTAAAATTGTGTCCAAAAATGATGCATCCCATTTATCTTTGTTTCACTTATTGAAAATTGCTCCAGAAATTTAAAATACCTACACTGACACCTGTTGGTAAAATAAATAACTGCTTGGTCTTAAGGTCCAATGAAATAGTATAAAACTGTGCTTTTTTTAAAAATCAGTGAAATTATTTGAAAATTGGAAGAAAGGAAAAGAAATGTTTGAACTTTTAGACCATGTCCTCACTAAAATCTGGAGTTCTAGGTAATATTTTTCTCCCTTCAGTCTCTTTATCCTCTGATATCTTTCTAACAGAGGTGTGTGCCTGACATGTAGGCACTCCCTGTTGGCTTACAGTGGAGTGAGAAATTATTTACAACACACTGAGTAAGTGTCAGTTGTGAAAAATTAAACCATCTGAGTCTAAATCAGTAATACATAGGTATTTATCTACCCTAACTATGTGTATTATTAACCTCTTAATGTTTGATTTTTGCTCATCTTGAGTTTCTAAAGATGGTAGTATCTGGATTTAAGGAATTCCCTTTTCAACAAGGTCATTAAAGTACATCAGACTATCACAATGAAATGGGGTTAAAGTATTTCCTTTTGTTTAAATCATTTTCACAGAATAAAATTAATATCAGTAACTTTGAAATGGTTACAGAATCACCTTACTTTATAATCTGTGTTGTTTTTCTTGACATATGCTCTTTGCATTTAAAAGTAATACTTTTAAGAAATTTACAGTTTTTTTGTGTCAGAATGAAAAAGGTTACATTTCTTTTGCACTATTATTTGTAAGTAAACTGAAGTGTTTTTCCCCCCAGACTTGTTCAGTTTTATATACAAATTGGAAGCAAAACTTCAGGGATCACCTGTATCAAGCCAAGAGCTAGAAATGAAGGTAAGGTACTATATTTCCATTGAAATTTGAAATTATAGTTATTGTTGTCCTTTTTCCTCCCAGAGCTTAGCCAGGATTTGCAAATCCTGAATTTTTCCTTCTTCATCATTGAATAGGTGACTGCATAAAACCATGATTTCTAAGATACTGATCCTTAAGCCTAAAAAGTATCATGTCTGTGCTGTGTCAGAGTATTTCTGTTTTAAGGAACCTATTTCTTTATAACTTTGCACAAGAGGAAAAAGATACTTTTCCACTCAGCGTGGAGAAGGGAGTGGGGTAGACACTTGTTTGCATAAGGCGTTATTGAATGCAGATCAAACTCTTACTTCCTGCTCATATACACTGCAGAGGTAGTAGAATCCTTGAGTAGAAAGAGCAGTTTTTGATGATAATAAAAATCAACTTTTACTGAGCATCTGCTGCATGCAAGGCATTGTTCCAAGTGCTTTATCTTGTTAATTCATTTAATCTCCATTATATACCTTTGCCATAGCCACTCTTTGCCCTGTTTTACAGATGTAAAAGCTGACACACAAGGAAGTTAAGTAATGTACCCAAAATCATGTGTAGCGAGTAAGTGAATCAGCAGGGATTCAAACCACTTATGCTGACTTCAGAGCTATGCCTTACGCAACTTGCTATGCACTACCTTTCTCCTTGCCCAGAACTGTATTCTCTGTTGTTATCAATACCATGGTCCACCTCAAAGATTTAGTTCTGAAAAAATTGCAAATAGCTTGAAGTATACATAGGTAACCTGCAAGAGCTCTGCAGATATGATGAGATTCCTTAAGGAAGTCTGAATATGAGTTGGTTCCTGGCACAAAATCCATGGACTTCTCAAATGGGTCCTTCCCAAAATCTTAATTTCATGAAAAGCCTGTGAAGAGTTTTGCAGCTTCTAAATTTGTTATAATCTCAAGTGCAATTGTGTAAAACCTGTTGGCTTAAACCATATCTATTAGTAGTAGAGTTAATGATAACTGTTCATTAACTTTGAATGTGCTTGGCCATATCATCACCAACTGAAAGATTTAATGACTTTTTCTGAGTATCTTAGTACTCTCAAACTAATAATAATCATCTATCTACTGAAGCAGCAGTCTAGGAACTTTTATGGACCATTTTGCAATCCCTCATCTTTTAGACAGACATTTACTAAGAATGTACTCTAAGCCAAACTCTATTCGAGGTGGTACAGATACTTTGTCATCAAGAGACTGATGTATTCACCATGGTGAACCAGGTTATGCTACAATAGCGTGCAACCCTCTAAATCTTAGTGGGTTAAAGCAAAAATGATTTCTCCTTTGTGCTACATTTTCATGTGGGTTATCCAAGGTCCTCATTCCAGCACCTGGGATAATGAAACAGCTGTCAGAGTTTGCATATTGCCTGTCATGTGGCAGAGAAAGAGGGAGTGTGATGAAGGAAACAAGAAATGTAAACTGCCATGTGCCAGAAGAAGAGACTGGAAGAGACCAGTGTGGCACTAATAACCACAGTAGACAAAACCACTGCCCTTAAAGAAACTTATATCCTAGCGAGAGGAGTCAGAAAATAAACAAGCAAGTAAAAGATAAGCAAGAAAATGTTAGCTGGATGGGCTAGACAAAATAAATAAATAAATAAATAAATGGATGGAAAGTAAACTTATGCAGGGGGAAATATTGAGGTAGCATGGTCTGGAAGGGCCTCACTGAGGAAGTGTCATCTATGTTGAAACCTAAAAAATAAGATGGAGCCAATATATGAGCATTCAGGGAAAGTGTTCCAGAAAGAAAGAAGTGGAAAAGAATTACCATGTTTGGGGAACAGAAAGAAAGTGGGTGTGGTTGGGGTGTGTGAAGGTTGAGGAGTGTTCTGGCCTGAGAGGCAGGAGCCAAGTCTTATAGGACCTTGCCAGCCTTGATGAAGAGACAGGGTCTGAGTCCTGTGTGGTGGAAATTACTGAAGACTTTTATCAGGCAGCCTTGTAATCTGATTTATGCTTTTACAAGATCACCCTACATGAACAATATACAATTCAAAACTAGAGAAATTTCTGGAACACCATGCAGAGGCAGGAACTCTGAGGTGTACAAAAGAAGGCAGAGTCCTATGCCAGGACCTTGTTTTCCAATTGGGAAGGTAAATCATTTCAATATTTTCTTTAACCCTTGTAATGAACTTGTAATAATGAGTTTGTAATCCTTGTAATAATAATAAAATTATTGTTTTAAAATAGGTAGTTTATGGTTGGGATAGTGTAGCGATTGTATTAATGACTTCTGAAAATTACAAATCTATATCCCTACTTGTGCTACAAAAAAAAAAAAAAAACTCAAGAGAATACAGAAGAAAGCACCTGTGTGTGTCATTGATAAGAGGCTCTACTCTATACTTTACCTCTTGTTACAAGTGCTGATATCTGCCCTGTGGGGCAAATTTCTTTGGAAGTCCTTTAGGAACAAGCAACTTCTTATCTACTCTTGAGCCATTTCCTTGAACTCACTGCTAGCCCTGTAATTCACATCTCACAGGCATTTCTAAACCTTTTATTGAAAGCTGGTTGTTAAAATGTAAATCTACCTAAATCCTTGAACAAATCTCTTCCAGTGATGAAAGTAAAGATTTTTTACTTACTCAAGCTGAAGCATCAATTTACATATTTGGAATAAGAATCAAAATTAGTCTATTTTCAATAAGACTGGGCAGAATACAGATGGAGCTGTAATTTAACAAGAGAAATGTCTTACTTGCCTTAAACATTTGGTAGATGAGCTAAAATGGCTTGGTTTATCGGATATACAATGTGTTAGATGACACAGCTAATGAGACTCAGCAAGTGAGATAAAATATGGAGATTGCTGGTTCCTTTTCTTGCATTTCTCCAGTTTTATACTTATCTGAACCTCACTCCTTCTTTGTACCTTTGGACCTTGAGCCCCATCTATGCAGACCTTGCTGCTGCTGCCTGAAGGTGTATGTGACACTCCTGAGAACACTAATGAGGAGAAAGACAGCAAGCAGAAACCAAATGCAGCATGGACCTCTTGAGCCATGCATCTCATGTTTTAATGTATGTCCAAATCTTTGTGGAGGGAGCCTTATTAAAATGCAAATTATGATTCAGTAGGACTTGGGTGGTATGTTGCATAGTAAATTACTCCAAAACTGAGTGACTCCAAGCAAAAAACGTTTGTTATCTTCTAGTTTCTGTGAGTCAGGAATTCAAGAACAGCTTAGCTACGTGGTTCTGACTCAGGATCTTTCATGAGGTTACACAGACAATAAAGGCCAGAAGAGGTTGGTAATCTGAAGACCCAACCAGAACTGGAGGATCTTTTTCCAAGATGGTTCACGTACAAGGCTATTGGCAAGAGGTCTCAGTTTCTCACTACGGGACCTGTGCACAGTTGGCTTGTTCTTATTCCATTCCAACTCATTTTCCTCAGAGAGAGCAAGAGATTGACCCAAGAGAGAACAAGAAAGAAGCGCCTCTTTTTTTATTAAACTTTTTAATTTTCCTTACACTGTTCATTTTTGGAATGTCTTTCATTTCTTCCCTCATGTGTAGTCCCCATAAATGTTCCACCACCATACCATCTGTGATCTGTACTATAGTCCCTTGTGCTCTTTCCTCCCCATTTTGATTCTTCTCCTACCCCCTCCCCTGCTGTATGCCTCAGATCTACAATTTGCCTGAAAGTTGTCTTTTTTTTGACACTGTTTGTTTTCCCTATATTCCTCCATTAAATGATACCATTTGATATTTTTCTTCTTCCTTCTGACTTATTTCACTGAGCATAATCTTTTCCAGCTCCATCTGTGTTGCTGCAAGTGGCATGAGTTTGTCTTTTTTGATTGCTGAGTAGTATTCCATTGAGTATATATACACCACATCTTCCTGATCCAGTCATCTGTTTTGGGGCATTTAGGTTGTTTCCATATCTTAGCTATTGCAAATAGTGTTGCAATAAACAGGCATGCAGTTTCCTTTTAAATTAATGTTTTTGTGTCCTTTGGGTAGATTCCTAGGAGTGGAATTGCTGGGTCATATAGTAGATTCATTTTTAGTTATTTGAGGGTCCTCCACACAGCTTTCTATAGTGGGTGGAATAGTCTACATTCCCACCAGCAGCATATGAGGGTTTCTTTTTCTCCACATCCTCACCAGCATTTGCTGTTGTCAGTTTTTTTAATATGGGTCACTCTAACCAGTGTGAGGAAGTATCTCATTGTGGTTTTGACTTGCATTTCCCTGGTTGTAAGTAATGTTGAGCATTTCTTTGTTTTCTTCTAATTCTTTTATCAATATCTTGTAATTTTCTTTGTATAGTTCTTTCACCTTCTTTGTTTGGTTTATTCCCAGGTATTTATTTTTTTTGGCACAGTTGTAAATGGGATAGTTTCTTGAGTTCTTCTTCTTTGGAAAGATTGTTTGCATATAAGAAGGCTACTGATTTTTGTGTGCTGATTTTGTAACCTGCTACTTTAATAAATTGGTTTATTTTTTTAATTAGTTTTTCTGTGGAAGTTCCACTTTTTGAAGGGAGGAGTATCAAAGAATTTGTGGACATGATTTAAAACCACCAATAGGGCCTGTTCCCATGTGTTTAGGTCCTAGTCCTTGCACTATACTTGATAGTAAAAGGTACTAGAAAGCACCAGCCAGTGAGATTTTATTCTCTTGATGCTACTATATGGTATTTCAATCTTATTTCTGGATTGGTTACACCCCAGATATCTATCTAAATTATTCACTTTTTCTCTCATCTTATTAAATGTAAACCATATTAATACAAATTAATAGCCACAAGAAAATTTAAATTTGAAGTATGTGTTCTCTCAGCCACCCAAAATCACACTATTAAGCCAATATTATGAGGCATATTCTTTAGTAAAAATAAAAGGTCAGAGATTGGGGTTTGTCAAACACACCCCAAACTTTTTAGAATAAAGACTAAAAACAGCCTAACTTCAATTTGCTGTGTGGACTTCAGGGTGACTCTCCCTCCTCCAACACATTTATCTCATCTCAACCCACTGAAGTGCTAACTCCCCATTTCCATATAGCATACTATCTCCCTAAAGAGTTTTTATTCTTTGAACTATTTTTATCCTCTCTTTCAACATGATGACTTCTTCTATTTTAAATGTGATAGAATTCTCCTAAGATTTCCTTTTTTTTTTTTGCATATTAGTAATTATGGCCCCTGGCATCATCTCTTATCAAATGAGGTGACAATAATCCCACATGCTGTTAATTATCCTCAAAGACTTTTTTTAGTTCTATATTTTATCCTAATATTTCTTGAAACTTAATTTTAATAAACTCTTTGTTATCCAGCATGATAAAAGGATTGAGATCTTCTGGTAGGTCAGTAATGGAGAAATATAGAAAGTCATATGTACCATGAATGATTTAAAATTTTCCAGAAAAGGTTATAAGATAGTAAATCAATACAGCAAATACAATATTACTAAACATAGAATGTGTGAATACTCAGGAAGTAACTCAGTATCTTACCCCAGTCATAATTATAAATGTGCAGTGCTAGTCTTAGGAACAGTTAGGCATAGGTGATTCCATGCCAAGAAAACTCTGTGCCCCCTCCATCAAAAAAAAATGTTGATTCCCACCATTTTATTAGTAGCAGTTGTTTTTTGTTTTGTTTTGTTTTGTTTTTTTTTTTGCATTCAACATCATTCTTTCCTATGTTCTCTTTAAAAATGAAAATGTTTCTGGAAGAGGCAGCAGGGACAGCACATAGGGTCCCTTAAATGTGTTTGTGCGGTTTCCTAAATCACGTCACTCTTGTGACAGGCAGAAAGGCATTGTGCAGGTAAGGTAAGTTGAGAGGGAGTAGTTGACACAGAGAAAGGGAGGGTAAAACTAACATTAGGGAGAGTGAGTTTTTCCAGTCTTGCTATTTAATAATTTGGCTTCATTCAGGCTTCACTGACCTAGGTCTGACAAAGTGTGAAGTGCCAGCAAAAAAATGCTTAATAGAATTTCAGATTGGGCCATGCTTACTATCTGGTGCTTTGGAGGCAAAAAGCATTACTTGATTTTTGTGCTGGAGAGATTGAGATATTTCTTCTGAGTATATAATAATGATATAAGTCTTTGTAATGTTCAGGACAGAATCTAAAATTCAAATACATGATCTGGAGTGGATTTTTATCTTCCCCTTACCAACCTACTCATCACTCACACAAAGCTGAGTGGTCTTTAAAAGAGCTTATGTATTTTTTTTCTCCATTTCGTGGGAGTTGGTGCATTAGAAACTGTCAAGAAATTGATGAGCCTTCAGGTCTACTAATTCATTCCTTGAAAGTTAGACGAATGTGCCCTCATTCTGTGAGATGCAATTTGAAGTTTCTGCTGCAGTCTTGCCATTTAAAAAATACTGTTCCTTGCCCTTTTTTGCCTCTAGGAAAGCTGCCTAAGTAACTGGATTTATGTCTTTTAACTCAGGGCTTGTTGTTCAGTATTCAAATGACAATGGAATACTCTGGCATTTGCTTCGAGAGTTGGACTTCATGTCATTTCTGGAACCACAGATCATTTCCATTGACCTGCCACGAGAGGCAAAGACACCTGCCACAGCTTTTCGGTGGTGGCAACCCCAACATGGTAACTAGCTGCTCACCCCAACTTTCCTGGTAGCATTTACATCACACAGTTAAAGACATTATGTGTTTCTTAATTTACTGTCAATTTCCAGACAATGTGATTTAAAATCACAATCATAAAGATCTTCGTATTGCTATAAAATGAACCTTCTCTAACTGCCCTTATTAATCTCATTTCAGGAAAGCATTCAGCCCAGTGGGCATTGGATGATGTCCTTATAGGAATGAATGACAGTTCTCAAACTGGATTTCAAGACAAATTTGATGGCTCTCTAGATTTGCAAGCCAACTGGTATCGAATCCAAGGAGGTCAAGTTGATATTGACTGTCTCTCTATGGATACTGCTCTGATATTCACTGAAAACATAGGTATATCTTTTCACCAGATAAAGCAATAATATTTAATTAACTAGAGGACTAAATTAACTGAAACCCAAGAGGATATTCTCTATTGCAGAACTGTGTACATGCCTACCTGTACAGAGGGAGGCCCTTGGGGAAAAAAGAATTTGGTTGTTCATATAATTCAGTGATCCCACTAAAGTTTTTCATTGAACTGTCTTTCATGAAGTACATGTGATATGACTAAGGCTTCTTAAAAGAAGAGCATAAGATATCTACCTGAAGACTTTCCCATATTTTATGCTTTGCAGAATTACTGGCTTAAGGCTCTCTGTCAGCCCTTTCCAAGGTGGTAAACTTTTCAACTCGGCAGCCTCCCATCCTTCCAAGGTTATGCTAACCAAATAAAAGTTAACATGAGAAGAAAAGTCATAACTCATATGAGGCACTTAAGCTAAGACATGATTTTTGTTTGCTACTGGAACTGTTTATTGCAAGCATAAATGCAAAAGCATAAATAAGAAAAGAGAGTGCAATTATATGCTACCATTAAACTTTTCCTTTCTTATAGGAAAACCTCGTTATGCTGAGACCTGGGACTTCCACGTGTCAGCATCAACCTTCTTGCAGTTTGAAATGAGCATGGGCTGCAGCAAGCCCTTCAGCAATTCCCACAGCGTGCAGCTCCAGTATTCTCTGAACAACGGCAGAGACTGGCATCTTGTCACTGAAGAGTGTGTTCCTCCAACCATTGGCTGTCTGCACTACACAGAAAGTTCAATTTACACCTCGGAAAGATTCCAGAATTGGAAGCGGATCACTGTCTACCTTCCACTCTCTACCATGTGAGAATTGTCATTTGGCTACAAGTCAGAACTTCAGGTTTCCGTCACCTAATGTGAAGATAATTGTGATTCCACTTGGCAATTCTATTACTCTCTCACGATAATTATGCATGGAATGTGCCAGGAGGAAAAAAAAAGTGCAAGGTGCTGTGAGTTGCAATTTTTAAATGTGGTTAGGAGAGCCAAAACTTTTACAAGGCTGAACTTTTCTTTGTCCACCAGATTCAGTTTTTTAAAACTTGTGAAAATGAGTACCTACCCAATAACCAAAATGATAAATATTCATATTAAGCAGTATATGAAATCATCTCATACAGGAAAGTATCCTTAGTTTGTGGGGGTTTTGTTTTTGTTTTTTTCTTTAATCTCAGTGCCACAAAATAAGAGTGAGAGGTTGGTTCCTTTGAATGCTCTTTTTTATTTGCGTCTTTCTTTCCCTCCCCCACATTTCAGATTCCCTTGTGGTTTAGGCATGTGGAAAATTTGGGGGTCTTTCTAGAGCTAATGTGTACTGGTTAGAAACTGTAGCATCCCTGGATTGTTCCATCAGAGTCCCTGCCTCTCCCTTTTCCTGCTCTGTTCTGAATCACAGGGAAGTTGGCCTCTGCAGGCCGTTCCCAGAATGTTCACTGTCTTCCTGATAGATTTAGACAGTGACAGACACTGGCAAGAAGTTAGATAATGGAAATAGAGATAAACCAGGGTATCCCTTCCCTTTTCCTCAAGTGCATCTCAGCCAACTCCAGTAGCTCCAGCCCCCACCAGCTGGCACTTCATGTGACTCAGACCCCTGGCCGCCTGTGTCTCCTCCGTGTCCCTCTAACTTTGGACTTGTAGTGGTTTCCTGAGTTTGCTAAATTCTGGTTTCCTCACTACCTCTTTTTGGTTTCTCAGTTCTATCACATCTTGTGCATCCAATTCCTTGCACTAAATTCTCTCTGTTCCTATTCAGAACGGTTCAATCAAATGACAGAAAGACAAGGAAACCAAAATGTTTTAAGACTTAAATTAAAATAGCTCCTATGGACCACCAGAGCTTTAAAGAGTGTTTATTTATAGCTCATCTATTATTTTTTTGAATTATTCTACAAGCATGTATTGAACATCTATTGTGTTTTAGAAACTCTGGTAAAAAAATGAATGCACTGATGCCAGGACCCAAATATATTATTTAAGAGAACAGACATGTAGTAGTTACTTATGATATAAAATGATAAGAGGTAATACTCAGGGATATTATTGAAACACAGGGAAATACTATGTCACTCAGTTTGGGGATATAGGAGGGATCTCCCTAGAGGAGCTGATGACAGAACTGAATAGACTGGACTCAAGTGAAAAGAGCTTATGGGAGGGCAATTGTTCTGTTGTACACCAAATCAGAATCCCAAGGGCCAGAAAAAGCATGAGGTGATGAGGAAATTGCCAAGCAAGACATAGAGAAAGAAGACACAAGGCAAGGTCAGTTGAGCCACCACACTGGCAGCTGTGTTGCATTGAAGGAGAACTTATGTAGGGGAAGCAATCACAATCATATTGAAATTCTACTTCAGGTAAACTCTTCCACATTCCAAATAGCTAATGTACTTGTACTATGCCATGTGTTCCTAAATGAGGGACTATTAATGCTATTTGGTAAGACTGTATATGTTTCTGGATAATGTGGTTTAATAACAGATTGCAAATACAATAGAAAATATGGGAATGCATTATATCTTTCTAGTCCTCAACTTTAGGGAGCCAAGATATTGAGACCCAAAATAGATGCACAAGTCCAATAGGGCTCCCATTTTCCATGTCAGAAACCATTTAGTGGGCCTCCCCGGTGGCGCAGCGGTTAAGCGCTGCGCTGTGGAGCTGTCGGCAGCGGCGACGCGAGTTCGACGCCCGGCCGGGGAGAATCCCACATGGCGTGGCAGACCTCTCCTGCCTCGCCCGCTGCTCCCCTCAGCAGTGTGTTTCTGATCTGCCTGTGCTGCTTCCCACTCTGTTTCTGGTGAACCCTCTCGCCG
>PVIJ01001056.1:0-203722 GCA_004024925.1 Scalopus aquaticus | reverse complement strand
GAAACCATTTAGTGGCAGTAGAACAGGGACTTCATGGCAAAAAAGTTTGTAGAAGTCTAACTTTTCCTCATTTTGTTCATCTTCAATCTTTTTCCCAGTACTAAATAGGCGTGAAAGTCTGAAAGCAAATGCTAAATTCCACATGTAGTTAAAAAACAGAATAAATTGATAATTTGAAGTAGATTTCCTATATCACCCATGTGTTCAGAGAATCTCGTATGAAAGAAATGGTGAAATATCTTGAAAGTGTTTTCTACTCTCCTGTTTGTGGGTCAAGAGAAAACAGCTTCCAGGAGTTGTTATGAAAATAAAGCAGGTCAAATAAGAGGGAACTGGAACCTGGAGGAGAACACTTAAAGCAAAAAGAGAATTAAAATAATGTTCTCATGTGTTCAAGGTTAGCTGCAAATCAAGTGTGTGAGTTTTGTTGTATTTATTTATTTATTTGTTTATTTGTTTTGGTTAGATCTCCCAGAACCCGATTCAGATGGATTCAGGCCAACTACACCGTGGGGGCTGACTCCTGGGCTATTGATAACGTTGTGCTGGCCTCAGGGTGCCCTTGGATGTGCTCAGGACGAGGGATTTGTGATGCTGGACGCTGCGTGTAAGTTAGTAAAATTGGAAAGATTTTTCTTTGCAATGCAAAAATAAAAATAGGTTCTTGAACTTACAACAAATAATGTCTTTTCTTCATTTTCACCTTAGGTGTGACCGGGGCTTTGGAGGAGCCTACTGTGTTCCTGTTGTTCCTCTGCCTTCCATTCTGAAAGATGATTTCAATGGGAACCTGCATCCCGACCTCTGGCCTGAAGTGTATGGTGCAGAAAGGGGGAACCTGAATGGGGAAACTATCAAATCTGGAACATCTCTCATTTTTAAAGGGGTCAGATAAGCTTCTACTTCTCTACATACCTACTGAAATTCCTTTCTTTACTCATCGCGTCACAAAAATGCATTCCTGAATGTTCAAATGATGGAACATTTTATAAGTAGTAATTGTATAAATTTATTTTATATATTTAATTTATTATTATATAAATGTTCTTGTATATGTCCTACCAAACCCAGTTTCCTCTTCTATTCAATGCAATCAATTTTTTATGATCACTTGGGCATAAAACTTTTCCTCTGCTTTGGTAATTCTTTACTTTCTGCTAGAATTATAGATTCAGGTTAATGTGTGTGTGTGTGTGTGTGTGTGTGTGTGTGTGTGTATGCCTATATACATATATAAATTATAAATATACAGTTTCTAGAATTGTCTTCACTTCTTGAATGTAGTACTTTATGTGTTATTAAATATTTAACTTGCATTGTTTAAAAAAATGATTTTATGAAAGGTCATTGCTTTTTCCCTTTCCCTCCTGCCAATAGAACCATTTGGTTATTAAGAAAACCAAGCATTTAAGTCAAGTTAAATAGCATTCTCCAACAGTTTTTTATATTTTCATATTTCAAACTGCATGTCTGATTAGAGAGATGTTAAGCAATTATGTGAAACCCTGTGCTAAGCTGGCATATCTTCATATGTGAATACATGCCACATCTCATCTCTTGCAGCATGGGTAAACCAGCTAATCTAGGTGTGCAAATGAAATCTTTAGCAAAAATCTGCATGAGCTTCTGTACAGTCTTAATGCTTGACGCTTAAACTTAGAAAATTAGACACCCTGGAATTTTTTCAATTATAGTTAATAAATGCAGACTACCTTCCTTGTTTGAATCCAGAATTCTTCTCAAGTTTTGGATAAAAAGTAAAAACACTTTAGGTCGAGAGATATACATGTCCGTAAGAGTTATGAGGACCAAAGAAATTGAGGCAGAACTTTTCAGAGTAGAAACTACTGGAGATTTTTTGCTTTTTAGTCTCGTGTAAGGCTTTAGCTCTCATTACCCCTGCTAATTTCTGATCTGTTTGAAGCAGTTGACAAGACCAAAAAGCATCCTGTGACTTTTCATGTTTCAAATATCTTTACCTGATAAATTTTTAAGCAGTAGAATTTAACTGGTCCCTAGATCCTATAAACAAGGAAGACACATAGTCTTTTATATTTCCTTTTAGCCAGCCAAATGCAAGAGCAGTCAAGCATTATGTACATATTGGGCATATTATCTACCAGCTCTGCAAGATGTGGAAAGGGCTCAGCGTGTGCCATTCAGTAGGCTGTAGTTTGACCTAGAAAGGCATTCTTTTGTGAAAAAGGAAATGATCATCTCTTTTCAGTGTTTATGGATCCAGGAGTACTATCAGCTACTAAAATAGCTTGTTGGATACAAAATTGTTCTCACATTGAGCACAATTTGGTTACTGAGCCTAGGGAAAAGAAAAGAAATATATCTATATGAACTAAAATGTATGCAGAAGAAGGGCCTAAGAGTTCTACTGTGTAATTACCAAGTGCTACACTATAAACAAATATTGCAAATATGAAAGAAAGGTACTTTCATATTACAGATGATGCCCACTTTCAACAAAATTTTTCCTGCAAGATGCAGTGTGAAAATGGGTCCTTTCTTGGCTGCTGTGTATTTGCCTGTGGAGACAATTTTATACTTGCATTCTATATTTAAGCGAGAAAGAACAATCACTTCATCTTGATCCACCTCAAAGCTATTTCATCACAAGTGAGGGGAACCACTTTCCCCCAAACCCCAACTTGCATATGACACTGAGTTGTAAAAACATCCAAGGCTTTATGTTTATAAGTGTATGAGAGAGGGTAAATACATTAAGAAATGAAGACTAGGCATTGATTAAGTGTCATGGGTTGAATAGGGCAATGAGTTATTAAGCATAAAAGAAAAATAAAAGCCGTAAATACAAGGCTTTTACATGGCAACCTTTAATCCACAAAGTATGACTCTATGCCTTATGCTGCTCAAAGATAACTATAATTCTAGTTACTTTTTTGGTATGATATCAGGCAATTCTCAAATTTTAAATTTAACACTATCTGGATTTCTTTCCCCAAAACCAAAAGTTGTTTCGATAAATATCTTATAATAGAGGATAAATTTCAGAATCTGACTAGCTACATTCAAATCCTGCCATCACTACTTATAAGCTATGTAATCTTGAGTTACTAACCCTTTCTGAGTTTCAGTTTCTTTATCCGCAATATGAGAATAATAGATTTCCCTTAGGGTTTCTAGTGCTTGATGCTTGAAAGGAATAAAGTGTCTGTCTTAGAACCCAGCATGTTGTAAGCACTCACTGTGTGGTTGCTATTATGAAATTCATTCTATTTAAAAATATTCAGCTATTGAGGAGTATGCTATATAATAAATGCTAAGGAGAGAGAGAAATTGCTTTCCTTAGCTAAAATTACATTTGTTAATTGATAATTAAGAAGTCAGGTAACAGTGTACACCCAGCCCTACGTTACACCACCAAAGAGACACTCCATCCAGAGCTAACAGCTGAGAAACTTAAAGACCTGTTTGGACTTTCAGACATTTGCATAGTGAAATTCCACTTTACTGGCTGCCACTGCAATCCTGTACATATAGAGAAAACAAGCTATGAGCTGTCAATCTGAAGCAACCAAAAATAGCTAATTAGCAGAAAAAATTACCAACGCTTAAGTGATGGTTTTCCTCATTCCTTGACTTCTCTGCATGAACAGTTACAGCTTTAGCATGGGGACTTGCCTTAGTTATGCCTTATTTAGCTTGACCAACTGGGGAGTGTTGTGTCAGCCTGAATGAGAGCCTCCTAGGCAGTTAGAGCACAGATAGGGCTAGTAAATTCCTAAGATTCCTGGAAACCCTGAAAAAGTTACCTATTAGTTCCAGGCTTCCAGCAGGAACACTTGGCTCATTTTCCATCTGTTTCCGTGTCGCTTATGACACGCTGTGATCAAAGGAGCTATTTTTTTTAAGTCTATAGATATGTAATGCTATCATTCTGTGCTACTTTTTATGGAGAAAATAAAAACAATAAAGTGTGAATTAGAATTGAGACTATGAAATTGTGTTATTCAGACATAGGAAATGAAAGCTGTTAAGAAAGGGAGAACAAGTTTTTCCTTTTAAACTGGACCAAATAATGCTTTTTGATCATTACTTATATGTATCTATTCTTTAACTAATTCAAGAAAGGTATATAAATTCAAAGGAAAATAATTTTACAAATGAAATAAGGTTTCTTAAGGTGTGTGTTTTTGTTTTCAGGAAGGACTAAGGATGCTTATTTCAAGAGATCTAGATTGTACCAATACAATGTATGTCCAGTTTTCACTTAGGTTTATAGCAAAAGGTAAGTCATTTCTGTGATTATGAGTTAATTGGTCTCCTTCAAGAAAATTTCCCCATACGCATTCCTCCGCCACAAAGAAATAACAGACTTGAGGCCCATAAATTTTGTTATTCAGGAAAGCTAACAAATTTCAGTTAACATAAATGTTCTCAAACCTTCTGTACTATAAATTCATCTTAATATAAAGCTAAGCTAGCTATTAATTTTTTAGTAACTTCATATGTCTGTGGTAATCATTACTAGCTTTATGGTAGTTAAATTCATCATGTCACCGAGTCTTTTCACCACTACTTTCTAGGCATAACAATTTTAAATTTAAAAAAATTAACTCAAGGAAATTTCAGGTTTCCTCTTACCAATATAACCCCCCCAAAAGCCCACGTTTTGTTGTTCTGACCTTTCATATTAACAAATAGTTTTTTTGAGAAATTATGCCATTTAGATATAATATTTTTCAAGAATTTTTTCTGTGTCCTGAGATTTAAATGATTGACTCTATGTAAAATTACTGAGCCTTATGATATCTGTGGAATCACAGCATTTTTGATGGTAATATTTCTCAATGAAATACAAAAAGTTACATATTCATTTTTGAGAAAGAAGGAAGATATGTTTGCGTGAAAGTCCAAGATTGGTGTGTGTTTTGACATGTTCATACAGAACATGTCGTTGCTTTAAGTTGTCTCTGAAGCATTTGGGCTAAACTCTCTATGGCACTGTAAGTCAGTTTTTGCACTGATGCCAAAAGAATAGTTTAAGAACATACTACTTTCCCATATTTTTATCACAATTCTTTTGATGTCTATATTATCTTCTTCCTAGGTACCCCGGAGAGGTCTCACTCTATTCTATTACAATTCTCCATCAATGGGGGAATCACTTGGCACCTGATGGATGAGTTTTACTTTCCTCAAACAACCAACATACTTTTCATTAATGTTCCCTTGCCATATACTGCCCAAACCAACACTACCAGATTCAGACTCTGGCAACCTTATAATAATGGTAAAAATGTACATGTTTTCCTTTGTCAAACCTGATTGTGGTATGCTAATGTGTTTATTTTTAGGTGTGGTAGAATCTTTTTTTTTTTTATTTTCTTACATCATTGTTCATTTTTGTACAATATTTGATTTCTCCCCTCATCTGTAGTCCACATAATTCTCCCACCAATGCAGCACCCAAGAGTGTGGTAGAATTGTCTCTCAACTAAGTAGCTTAGCTTAGCTATCCATAGCACACAATTTACACACTTCACTTTTCACGAATCCTGTCACATAGCAAAGGTTTTTTTAAAAATAATCCATTATTAACATTAGGCACTCATCAGTTGTAGCTGCATTTTTGCTGAATTCATTGAGGAGTACATAGTTCTTCTGAGTGTGGCATTTCATTAGTGAGGTAGAACAACATTGTAACAAAATTCACCAAGCATATACCACCTTAGATAAAATATTCTTACCATATACAGTTGCCTCAGTGATAAGTTAAAGCGAATGTATAATTTAATAGCATTTTCAGATGTTACAGAAAATTATTTTACAAATTTGTAACATTTTATCGCTTCTTGTATTTCTGTTAACTGCTGATTATAAAGGGTCAGATTCTATAAAATCATGTACTTAATGGCCTAAGTAAGCATGCAGAGATCCCATTAAGTAGTTTCTTTGTAAAGGTAACACAGAAGTAGATAGGAAAATTGTATTGCCGTCTCTAAAGTATTTCCTTTATAACTAGTAAGGCAAAATTAAAATAATTTTAATTTACGTGAACAGAAAAAATAATCTATGATCACCAAATAAAGGTTTTTTAAAAATGCAACCAACTTCACAGTCCAGAGCATTGTTGCCTTCACGTTATGCTCGGAATTCTTACCTGATTTTTCTTCATTGTTTTCACCAACTATTTCCAAAAGAAGAAAATGAAACAGAGCTACTAGAGTTAGAATAGTAATGGGACTAGAGAAAGACATATGACTTCATTTAAATTATGAGGTTGTTTCTACAGGCTCCTGTTTATAGATCCTTTTGTATATTTTTTTTAAGAATTGAACTAAAAATAGGATTCAGTGAGTCAACCTAGGAAAATCTCGCATGTCTTATCTGTTTTCCATTCAATTCAAATAGTGTTTTGCCTTCATCTATTCTATAATACCTTCCTTAAATACCCAGCTTAAATCTCTAAATCAAATTCCATGACAACCTAAAGAGTGATTTTACTAGTTTCCTAGGTTTTTTCACACCTCCAAATAAACATACAGGTTCTGAAAAGCATTGAGGGGGAAAAAATAAAATTTTATATGACAATATTTTCTTTTGTGTAGTTTTCAAAAATTAAATAAAAGTAGTATCAGACAATGACAATGGCCCTTTAGACTGAGTGCAGCCCTCATGCTGAGTCATGGGCTAACTCTAAAAAATCCTGAGTTGCTGCTTGAATATAAAGTTAGTTTGTGTACCTCAGGTCTAAGTCTGCAGGCTGACTGTCCGTCTTCACAGATGTAGGTATGTTACAGATTCCCCTAAATCAAGAAAGCATGACTTAACGCCCACTCTTGCCAGTGTTAGGGACTGCAGCGCCGATGTGATGGGAAGGGCAGCACATTTCACATAGTGAATGTCCCAACTTTCTGCACTTGTAAACTTGTTCCATGCCATGTCGATTTAATATGATTGAAAGTTTACCTTTTCTTCCCCCCCGCACTTTAGCTCTGTAAATATACTGTTATATATATTATGTTTCTTTGTCTGGAGGCTTATGTTTAACCAGTTGTTACCAAGTTCTTTCTGTCTTCTACTTTTTTCCAATGAGCAAAAATGTCCATCTGATTTTCACCATTGCAAAAACTTACTTTATCCTAAAATGCCTTAGGTAAGAAAGAAGAAATCTGGATTATTGATGACTTCATTATTGATGGAAATAATTTAAACAATCCTGTGATGATTCTGGATACATTTGACTTTGGGCCCAGAGAAGACAATTGGTTTTTCTATCCTGGTGGTAACATTGGGCTTTATTGCCCGTATTCTTCAAAGGGAGCACCGTAAGTGTTTAATTGAGACACTAAAGATAAAACCACAGTCCTATACAAAACATGATGAATTTTTGCCAAAATGGATTCCTTTTTGCTTTCTTGTATAACAGCGAGGAAGATTCAGCTATGGTGTTTGTTTCCAATGAAGTGGGTGAGCATTCCATTACCACTCGTGATTTGAATGTCAACGAGAACACCATCATTCAATTTGAGGTATTTGACTTTGTTCTGCTAGAATGCTTTAACAAGACCTAGGAAAGAGGGGGAAGATCTCAGATTATTTCATACATTACAACATTCCATTTTTGTGCAAGGACAAAAGAGGTTTAACATCATAAATGATTCTTAGTAGCAAAATCAATTGTCATATTTAGGTTTATTCCTGAATGATTATTCTTTACTTATGCTATAATCTCCCCATCTACTATAGTGGGAAGCCATTGAAGTAAATTATTTTAAACATTATGAAAATAGAAAATCCAAACTATTCCAGTATCATTTTCAGTTTTTATGTGTTACTTAGAACCCAGGTCAATGTAAATATAGTCTTTACCAGGCCAGCATGTTTATACAGTATTTACCATGATGTCATGCATTTTACAAATACAATAATATTATACTGTTTTTATCATTTCAAATATATTTGCTCTGTGTAGTTCATTAATATTTACTAACTCCTTATATTTTTCAAGAAAGCAAATTAATAATGTATCAGAGACCTTTATGTATTTCCAAAACTTAGATTAAAATTAGAAGAACCAAAGGTGCATTATGCCAGTGTTCAATAGTATTAACTTTCAAAGATACTGTTTAATAGCCAAGATCCATACCAAACACTGGACAAACTTACTTAAAATAGTACCTAATGCAGCAACACAATTTTAAATATTTGTTTTAAATTTAATCTCTACATCCTCTAAATTAGAATAGTCTCTTGCATCTCAAAAGCCAGGGACCAAATGATGCCTTAGTGGAGAAATTATCTGTATCTACTTAAAGTTTTTGTCATGTTTTCTAATCTTGTCATTTATGCAGCTTTTTATTATACTTTCTAATATTTGTACTTTAAATTTTAATGAAATATAAGTAGCATATTTTACATTTTTAGTAATTCTGTTCTTAAAGAATTCAAGTAAAAACAAGTAATTATAGTTAACAGGTTTATCAAATGTCAATAGATTACATACCAGAAAAAAGGAATAAGTTCACCAACAAAATTATTAGATATGTGGATAATGTCTATATTACATGTGATTTATATATGCATATATATTCTTGTCCAGTTGCTGTGATGGCAAGAAAATGTTAATTCCAGTTAAAGAGGAGAAAATATCATAGAAGGAATCACATGCATTTATTTAATTGGGGTCTAGTTTAATTCACTTGAAAGTATGGTAAAAATAATGGAATGGTTTAAAGGATCTTTCTGAGAATGCTCTTCCTATACTAGTGAAATAGTGACAATGATAGCATTTTTTTTCTATTACAGACATGTTGAAAATTGTATGTAAAACTTTTGTGATTATTTGGAAAATAGAAGTTCTTCATTATCACCAGATTGAAAAACAGCTGATGGTTAGAATTAGGGAAACAGTCTTTTCATTACAATTTGCTTGGCTGGGCTATGAAAGTGTGGCAAAGGTAAAATTTGAAATTCTGGTCTAGACTCTGCCTTATCCACTTTCCAAGTTTTTCATAAAGTGAGGAAAATCAATTTTTCATGAGGTCTTTTGAGGATCTTATGAGAAAATTATTATTTAAAGGTAATATATGCTGCAACTCAGATAGGCAAAACAGAATTTTATAGTGTTAAATATTTCAACAAGACAGTTCCCAGGAAAATGGACTCTCAAGAAAATAATGAAGTGGTGAATCCTTGTTGCTCTGAAATAATTTGTATCATTTTTTTTCTTCCCTAAGATCAATGTTGGATGCTCAACTGATAGCTCATCTGCTGATCCGGTCAGACTGGAATTTTCAAGGGACTTTGGGGCGACCTGGCACCTGCTGCTCCCACTCTGCTATCACAGCAGCAGCCACATAAGCTCCTTGTGCTCCACTGAGCACCACCCGAGCAGCACCTACTATGCGGGGACCACCCAGGGCTGGAGAAGGGAGGTAGTGCACTTCGGAAAGCTGCACCTTTGTGGGTAAGGACTTGCTGCTTCTCATTTGTGACAGTTTTCTCCCTGGCTTCATCATTAACTTGCCATTTTATCAGAAGGAAAGTTCCAATGTACATTTCTTCCTCAGATCAATGGATATTTAAAACATAGTCACCACCTATGGACAACAGAATGGAGGTTTCTCAAAATATTTTATTCAGTGCTGCTCTCTCTCTCTCTCTCTCTTCCTCTCTCCTTCCTTCCCTCCCTCCCTTCCTTTTCTTTTCTTTTCCTTTTCCTTTCTTTTTCCCTCCCTCCTTACCTCCCTCCCTCGCTCCCTCCCTCCCTCCCTTCCTTCCTTCTTTCTTCTAGTTAATATTGATTTACATTGTTGTTTCCATTTTAGAAGTATAGGATTCCCCCCAAGCCTTTCAGGCAATTTGTACCTACCACCAAAGAACCCATAGTCCACCACCCCTTCTTTAGTCTCATCTCTCTCCTTCTCCCTTCCCCTTCCCTGCTGGTTGCCCTCATTTCACAACAAATCTACCATATAATCCAGCAATTCCACTTCTAGGGTATAGCCAAAGAATACAAAAATATCAGTTGGAAGGAATATATGTACTCCAGTGTTCACTGCAGCACTATTTATAATAGCCTAATTTTGGAAACAACCTAAGTGCTTAAGGACAGATTAGTTGATTAAGAAGATGTGATATATACACAATGGAATGCTATCCAGCTATAAAATAGATGAATTCTTCTTATTTGTGACAACATGTATAGAACTGAAGATAATGCTAAGTGAAATATGTCTGAAGGAGAAAGACAGTTACCATATGGTTTCATTCATTTCATTCATATGTGGAATACAGAGAAGCAAAACAAAGGGACTGACAAAACCAAAGCAAAACAAATCCTAGAAATCTGATTGTAGAATTGAGACTATGGCAGGGATGGGGGTGGGGGGGGAATGGGAAGGATGGAGAGGAAATAAGGGAGGGGACCCAATGGCCTATAGTAAAAGACTATTGTAAATATATGTTATCTCAATAAACATGTTTATTGTATTGTATTTTAAACATATGTTATCTCAATAAAAAAAGACAAAACAAACATTGGACACAGAACTGACACACTGCTAACTCATAATTTGAAGACAGATTTGCAAGAGTACATCATGGAGTACTCCCTGGGGTTCATATCCCCATGAGTCTTTATTAGATTAGGAAGCAACAGAAATTTGATTTTCCCTTAGTGTTATAACCCTCCCCAACTTCTGCACCCCCTTCATAATGTAAGTGTGCTTAGAATTTTGTGACTTTCAGACATCTACTTATGTATCTTGTATGGGGGGGGGGGTAGATCGAAGTCCAGAGAATATTCCATGTATCTCACAAAAACAAATTGTTAGCTGCCTAACCCCAGGCATTTCTACTTTTTTAACCTATTTCAGCATTCTTGTTACATATATTTGACTCCTCTGTTGAAAAGTTATTTGGAAATAAAGGACTTCAACTCTAGTAGAAATGAAGTGAAAACTATAGTTCAAAAAATAAAACCAATAATGTAATTGAACAAAGAGAAGAAGTCAATAAAGCAGGCTGCCTCAGAACTTGTCTTATCTCTCAGAATAAAGAACTTATTCTTTCCGGGTATGTCAAAAAAGACGAAAGTATTAATATCATACTTTAAAAATGGAAATGGATTTATATTCCCAATGTGAAGCTCAGCATAATTAGAAGTCTTGGGTCTTCAAGCAATACCTAGTGCTTTTCCAAATGGTTGAAAGTAAATTTCCAAGTCTGCATTTTCTTTGAATGAAAATCCATTCACTACCCATTACATCATCAGCATAATTGTTATAACTTGATTGTTAAGGACCTTAATATTTTGTGTTGTCAAGAATGCCATTTATTAATTCTTGCTATTGTATCAGGGTTTTGTGATATTATTCTAAAGTAAAATCTAACTATAAAAAAAATAAGCCTCACTTAGCATATGTTCTCAAGATTCCTTAGAAGTGATATTCAAAGAGGCAAGGAGAATATCTAGACACCTCAGGCATATCTAGGGCTGACAATTCAGCCAGAACAATCAGAAAGCTACTTTGAGGAGTTAATGGATGAACTTGTCTATAGAAGAATCAGGTAATAGGAAATAGCTCAGGAAAAAACTTCTTATCCAGAATCAGTTGTATTACTTAAGATCCTGTGTTGCGAGAAATATGAAGAAGTTTGAAAAGGAGTGGAAGAATTTATTGAAAACATACTGGGAAACTTCATGGACTGTACCCAGGAAGTATGAGGACTTCAGCAGCAGCAGTTCGTGATCCTCATTTTTATGGTGCTGACATCAACATCAATTAGGATATGACAAATCAGTTAGGAAATGGAACTCCTGGAAGTCCATGTTCTAGAAAAGAAACTCTGAACCAATCAGTTATGGCCAGAAGATCAAGTGTTGCAATGGAAGCAGAGCTGCCAAAAACCCTTGTTTACAGGCCATATGGGCAGGGAAAAGGACTGGAGAGGCAACCCTTAAACAGCTGTGACCAAGACCGTGGCTATTATGGTGATGCTGAAAAGCTCCAGGCTTTCTCTTTAACGGACCCCAATTGCCCTGCTAAGAATTAGATTCAATAGGAAACAATCTTCAAGACAAGTTGTAGATCTTGATTTTAGATTGTTTTGACAACTGAGGCAAGTTCCCTCCAGAAAAAAATCCTGTTTAAAGGAGTATAAAATGTGGTCACAAAGATCTACCATCAGAGATCCTGAGTGAAGATACCTACTTCAGAACAATGCTCCAGTGTCATAGAACCTGCCCCACCTACATTTGGTGATGTCCACTAGGCTGTGCTTATGTATCAGGCATGTATAATTTGGAGACTTCAATAAGAGAAATGCAGACATCCATAGTTTCACCTGCTGCCATTAGGTATCAATTTACAATATATTTCCTCCAAGTATAAAGCTACAGAATTTGAAGGATTGCATCAATGCAAACAATGATGTAAACCAATATTAACTCAGTAAAAATATTTTTTAAAAAATAAAGGTACGGAATTTAAACCATTATGCTATTTGTGTTCTGTGTCATTTTTATCTCTATGAAAGGAAAGTAAATCTGTTAAGGAGTCATGCTCATTTTTAGAATGGTATAAACCTACCTTTCAATAGCCTTCAACCAATTTCTGCAAAGAAAAGGATTTGCCTTAATAGTGCTGTCCAGTCCTTGTTTCAAGAGAAGAATTAGCACTCTTCTTAAAACCCAGCAATGCGTGAATAGCTGGAAGGCAAAAGTTAAATTTTCTCCAGCTCAGTGAACCATTCCTTGGTTTGTGTTCAACATGGTATATAATTATGGCACAAGTACTAATACTAAAAATATGTCCTTATAACCCATGTTTAAATTACCGTTTTCTGTGCAGCTATAGTTATAAGTACATTAAATATCTTAGATGCAGAAATGACTTTTTTTGGCTCCATATACTGTCAATTCACATTTGAGACATAGTATTGAGCTTCCATCTGATTTTATTCTTATCACCTTTTAGTCCTTTCTGTCTAGAGTCTTTTTGTCTCTAAACTTCCTAATTGTTTTTGCTTTATGCAGTTTTATAATGAATCAACCAAAACCCCTACTTAATGAAAGCACTGTTGTGTGCTTGCAATTTTAAGTTTATTTTAAAAGAACAGATTCTTTTGAATACCTCTGGCTTGGGAAAACAAAGTCTGACATTCACCACGGAGGGTGGTGGTAAGAAATTCTCAAAATCAGATTTCAGCAGAAGGGAACCACAGTGAAATCAGACCCTTCAGCCCATTTATCATAGTGCTTGCATTTTCTGTGTCAAAGCAGGTGAACAATAATAAATATCCAACCAAGGTGGTTCATTTGTATTCAGAAGACTTGAATAAATAAGAAGTTCTAAAAAATCCATGTAGGTTTTTGTTCAAAGGAAAACTCCAGACATTTCCCTCAGCTCAGGAGTCTGAAAGTTCAAAAAGTAGGAAGTGATTCTTGCCAAAACTATGCTCTGACAAGTACTTGAAAATAAAATTAAATTATGAACTGGCATTTTGGAGGCAAGTGAGGGTTAAAATTATATGTGGAAATTTGACTTCACCCATTTTACTACCCACTAAACTTTAAAAGTCTAATAAATGGGCCTCCCCGGTGGCGCAGCGGTTAAGCACGGTGCTGTGGAGCTGTCAGCAGCGGCGACGTGAGTTCGACGCCCGGCCAGGGAGAATCCCACATGGTGCGGCAGACCCCTCCTGCCTCGCCCGCTGCTCCCCTCAGCAGTGTGTTTCTGATCTGCCTGTTCTGCTCCCCGCTCTGTTTCTGGTGAACCCTCTCGCCGCCCCACGCCTCTTGCCTGCACCCCAGCTTGTATGTATAAATAAAAATAAATCTTTAAAAAAAAAAAATAAAAGTCTAATAAATGCTTTTGATATTTACTCCTTGTTTCTGTTTTTCAAGTAAAAAAAAATTCTGAACTTAGTTTCTATGAAAATTAAAAATTGGGAAGATTCACAGGACACAAAAATGGCCCAGAGATATAGCTATCCCTCTAAAATCAGTCTACCTTTTTTAACAGTTTTATAGTTAACAAAATATATTATTCCATTTCTGAACCACCTAAAAATGTAGATTATTTCCAAGTAGCTAACTTATCAGCTATATGATAGGACAGTTCACTTATAAATAAAAAGGAAAAATATCTTTGATTTAAAAAGAAGAAACATCTAATTAAAAATAAAGTTGAGGGCCTCCCCGGTGGCGCAGCGGTTAAGCGCTGCGCTGTGGAGCTGTTGGCAGCGGCGACGCGAGTTCGACGCCCAGCCGGGGAGAATCCCACATGGCGTGGCAGATCTCTCCTGCCTTGCCCGCTGCTCCCCTCAGCAGTGTATTTCTGATCTGCCTGTTCTGCTCCCCGCTCTGTCTCTGGTGAGCCCTCTCGCTGCCCCACGCCTCTGGCCTGTACCCCAGCTTGTATGTATAAATAAAAAAATAAATCTAAAAAAAATAAAATAAAAAAATAAAGTTGATTTTGTCATTTCTCTCATCACAGTAATCTTTTAGGGCTCCCTGTTGCCAAAAGGGTAAAATTAAAAATATCTTAATTTCCTCTTATACAACTTTCACAATAAATTACAAAAAACTTTTATTGAGCATCTGCTGTGTGTGAAAACTGTCCTGAACACCATGAAAGGGTGCAAAGAACAAGACATGGTATTGGCCTCTACAAGTGCATGACTTCAGGGAAATAGGCACCCTTTCAAATAATTCTAGCTAGGATAACTATGATAATGAAAATCCCATCAAAATTACAAAAAAGAATGAAGAGAGGAAAATTAAAGGACTAGTTATCATATGACCCAGCAATTTCACTACCAGCCTACCCCAAAGAATGGAAAACAGGTATACAGCAAATACTTGTACATGAATGTTCATATTTCCTTTAACCAAAAGATAGGAAAAAGCAAATGGCCATTAACAAGCAAATATCCATTAAGTAAGAAATAGATAAAATTGGTATACTCATACAATAGAATATTATTCAGACATTAAAAAATATTGAAATTCTGATACATGCTACAACATGAATGAACCTTGAAAACATTATGCTTAATGAATAAAGCCAGGAACTAAAGGTCACATATAGCATGATTCCATTTATATGAAATATCCAGGATATGTACACTCATAGAGGAAAGCAAGCAGATTAGTGACTTTCAGAATCTAGGTTCTGGGGATAGAATAGAAATAGGAGTGACTGCTTAACTGGTACGGGTATCCTTTTGGAATTCGGTAGAGAGGGCACTGGAGCCGACTGACACTGTGAATATGCTGTTTGTCACTGAATTCTACACTTGAATGGGTAATGGTTAATTTTATGCTATGTGAATTTTACAAAAAATTCAATGTTTGAAAAGGTGAGGAGCTGAGAGTATTTTGACATAGTGAAGGAATTGGAAGGACTTACAGGAAGCACGAACCTTATTGGCAAAATACTGGGAATTGAGGGATAATGTTCGTGTCCTTTAAAAGCAGGATCATGTTTTCAATTTTATAAATAGGGTACAAAAGTACTAACTCCCCATTGCTCATTGATCAGATGTGCTGACTTTAAAATTGTATTGTTTTGTTGATTCGTTATTTAAAGTCTTGTACCTCTTTTCCAGATCTGTGCGTTTCAGATGGTACCAAGGATTTTACCCTGCTGGTTCTCAACCAGTGACATGGGCCATTGATAATGTCTATATTGGTCCCCAATGTGAAGAGATGTGTAATGGACATGGGAGTTGTATAAATGGAACCAAGTGTATATGTGATCCTGGCTACTCAGGTCCAACCTGTAAAATAAGCACCAAAAATCCTGATTTTCTCAAGGATGATTTTGAAGGTAACTCTTTCTCATAAATTCTATATAGCTTTGTTTAAAAAAAAACTTACAGGTTAAGCACAATTCACAATACAGAAGAAATCATTAAGTTCCACTCTAATATTTCATTGTCATTACAATTGTGACCACCCAAATGTTCATTTAGTTACAAAGTTTATATTATTCCATTTTTGAAACAATAATCAGTGAAAAGTAAATGAGATCATAATTGAGAAAAACTAATGCTGTTTTCACTTTTTTCTGTCACATGTAACTTCTGAAAAAATAATAGTTTTCAAAAAATTTCTGAATCTTCTTAGGAGGGAACAAATTCCAGAAATATAAATTCTGTCTTTGCTTTATCACCAACGCATTAAGCAGCCTCTCATCACGTTCTATAACTTTGCTTTATATCATATATGTAACAGTATTATGTGAGAAAACAACATTACAACAAAGAAATTATAATTTATGTAGCAATCAAAATTATCACAATTAATTTCATATCTATCTATCTGATATGCACTCTAATAAAAGTATAGAAAAGCATTTCATAGTAGAAGTCTTGAACTAGCTTAAAACACTTTTTCTTCAGTTGTCTGTAAAATTGTTGTATTTATGGTTTTAAGGTACATTTTAAATTTAGGTTTAAGTACATCAGTAAAATGGTATATTATTCATGTAAAAATGAGGTACTGATACATGCTACAACATGGATGAACCTTGAAAACAATATGCTAAGTAAAATAAGCCATACAGGAAAGGTCACATATCATATGATTCCATTTCTATGGAACATTCAAAAGAGGCAAATCCACAGAGACAGAAAGCAATTTAGTGGTTGCCAGGGTCCCAGTGAGGTAGAAATAGGAAGTGACCACTTGATGGTGGGTTTCCTTTAGTGGAGTTAAAAAAACTTCCGGGATGAAGTAGTAGTAATAGCTGAATAATATTGTAAATATACTAAATGGCACTGAATTTATTAAAAATGTTATAAGTATTTGACCACAATCAAAAAATTAATTAGATCTAAGATGAGTATGTGAAGTAATTAAAGGGCTGGTTTTGAAAGACATTATTTAATAGAAAATATTAAATTACACAAAAATTTCTCCCATTAAAAACTATATTTTGGGGCCTCCCCAGTGGCTCAGCGGTTGGGCGCTGCACTGTGGAGCTGTCCGTGGCAGCAATGTGGTTTTGACGCCCAGCCGGGGAGATGCCCACATGGTGTGGCAGACCTCTCCTGCCTCGCCCGCTGCTCCCCTCAACAGTGTGTTTCCTTCAATCTGCCTGTGCTGCTTCCCACTCTGTCTCTGGTGAACCCTCTCGCCTCCCCACACCTCTGGCCTGTACCCCATCTTGTATGCATAAATAAATAAATCTTTAAAAAAAACTATATTTTTTAAAATATTATGTAATACCAGCCTGATATTGTCCTCACAGTAGCAAGGACATTGTAAAGAGGCCAGTGTCTTTTTTGTGCAATGTAGAGGAGCAGGAAGGAGGGATCTATGTGGCTGAACACAGATATTGAGAGAAAGGCTCCTCCTTCTGTCATGTGGACACTTCATTTATGCAGCCATGACTAACGGGTTCAAAAAAATCAAAATGTTGAAAAGACTTCTTATCCCAAAATCTATGACTTCAATATTTATGACTTCCCATTTTAAAACTACATAATGCATTTAACATATTCCTTTTGAAAATAAAACATGATTGTATGTTAGGTCATAGTTAAAGTACATTTTCCACTTTTTTCAGGTCAGCTAGAATCTGATAGATTCTTATTAATGAGTGGTGGAAAGCCATCTCGGAAGTGTGGAATCCTTTCCAGTGGAAACAACCTCTTTTTCAATGAAGATGGCTTACGCATGTTGATGACACGAGATCTGGATTTATCACATGCTAGGTAATAAAATTTTCTCTTTTTTTTCCAACTGAAATAACATTGGTTTATAGCACTATATATATTTTTTCAGGTGTACAACATTATAAATCAACAACTTTACATAATACATTATATTATCTACCCAAACTGCATCCATTATCATACAATTGACCATTTTGACCCAATTTACCCACTCTCATCCCCCTTCCCTTCTGGTAACCACTGTTTTGATCTTGTAGTCTAAAAGTTCTTTTTTGCTTTGTTTTGTTTTTTCATTTTTCAGTTTCTTTACCAAATATGAGTGAAATTGCATGGTGTTTGTCTCTTCCTTTCTGATTTATCTCACTTAACATGATTGCCCCTAAGTCCATCTACATTGTTGCAAATGGCAGGACTTCATCTTTTTTATGATTGAGTAGTATTCCATTGTGTATGTATACTACATCTTTTCCACTCATTCAGTGATGGCACTTAGGTTATTTACAACTCTTGACTACTATAAATAGTTCTGTGGTGAACATCGGGATACATATATCTCTTCAAATTAGTGTTTTTATATCCTGAAGATAAATACTCAGAAGTGGGATAACTGAATCTTGTATTATTTCTAAGTTTAATTTTTTGAGGAAACTCTGCACTGTTTTCCATAATGACTGCACCAATTTAGAATACGATTTTTAAATGCTGTTGAAAAAACCACATTGTAATGTACAATAGCAGAACATAATTAAATCAGAAAGAAGCAGAGAAATCTCCAGGACAAGGACTTCCATTGGGAATGCTGAGCTTCCCTCTTGTCAAAGAGATTCCATTAAGACACAATTTACATAATTTCCATTCTAAAATTGAGAGAAATTTGTACCATAACTAGATCAGAAATGAAACACAGCCAAACAGATAAAAGTTAGTATCTGGTATTTTACAACCTGGTGCCTAGGAAATGACAATATTTAATTTACTTTAACTTCAAGAAAATAATGTTGCATCTTCTCTACTCACCTTCTACAAAAAACTTTTCATTAGCTTGAACTATGAGGAAAGTTTTTTTACATTTATTTATACCATGCTTAGCAGAAAGCTTAGAAATTCAATACATCCTGAAATTACTCACAATTAATTTTATATCCATCAACAACTTAAGAACATTTGAAGCATAGTCTTGTTCTTTAGAAGCATTTCTTTCCAATGACTCACAAATATATTCTAAGCAGTCATTTCTAAACTGAGCACAGTCCCTCAGAAACAAACATTTTAAACTGGCTCAGAGAATTATGTCCTGTCAAGATGTTTATCCTTTGATCATTTGATGAGCCAAAACTTAACCAGGAAAATAAAAAAGGCAACTGAACATATGTAAAATGGATCCCTGACCTAGTTTTGCCAGTGGACAAAGAAATCATGGTTTTTGTTTTTTTATTAAATATTTCAGAGTATCTCAAAATAAATCATTTTACAGTTATAGAAGGCAAGATTTTATTCATCTCAATTCTGTTTTAATGCATATGGTTTAATTTGATGCTCTTTATTTCAGATTTTTACTGGTGACCAAGTACTCTAATTTGGAAATTACTAGTTTTTTCCAAATAATTCTACAATGGTTTATGTAAAACTAAATTGATATAAGCATTTTCCCAATACAAGTAGTCAATATGCTAAAAAAAATTCTATAAATGATTATTGTATTTATGACATAAACATCAATAAGCCCTAACCTTGTATTTTTTTCATTAATCCAATATTAAAAGCTCCATTATTTATCTCATCTTAGTAACATGCTGTGTAGGATTTGCATATATTGACCTCCGAATAATCCATGTAAAATCCCAATTTTCTCAAGGTTATGAGATAAACGAATGCCTATTAAATGGAGTTGTGGGGGAGGGGGTTACTCATAAAGAATTCATGATATTATATATGGTACTGATAATGTGTTATAAGCTCCAATATATTTCATATGGCTAACTTGCATACATTATTGGGTATGTGTGTGGGTTACACATGAAATTTATTCTGCAATACCAGTTAAGCATAGAGGCCAGAGCAAGTACCAGTAGCTTGCCAGCCAAAGATAACATGTGAGCTAGTTTTCATTGGCATCCCAGCTGGTTGTTGCCACTCTGTACACTTCCCTGCCAACTGGGAAGGCTGCCACTGGCTGGCGGCCACTCTTCTTGATGGCCAGTATCATCCATCCTAGAACCAGCAACAGTCAGAGACTGGCACAGCCCACCACCACTACCACCCACATTCATGCTCCTCTGCCCCTGGCACAAAGACCAGAAGAGGCCCAGGCTTGACTCACCTCTTCCAAAAGATGCCTGGTCTTTCACAACGATGTGCTACAACTGGTGAATTTAAATATATCTCCCAAAACCAGTCATATGAGATCTAAAAAACTACTAGGAAAAACTACTCATAAAACCTGAGAAGGGATGATTTTTGCCAATAAATAGCATAAGTTATATTAATTACATTCTTCCAGTTTCAGATACTAAAGATGAGGATATAAATTTATTCTCATAGGTGATGATACACATCCCCAAACTTAGACTACCTCTGGATCCCTGCCATCTTACAGAATAGCCAAAGGGAGCAGAAAAAGCTCACTTCCCTAAACTACCCTGTGTGGAGGGGTAGGAAATATAAATATGGGTACAGAATTGCCTTCTTTCAGTTGTTACATTTATTAACTTCCTTTTACATTAAAAAAAATAAAAATCAGCTTTTAAGTGATTGCTTTGGACAGCTGTTAATCATCACATTTATTAAAGCCATATATTCCTCCAAATGACCCCATGTGCTTATCTTTTGTTAATGGTGTTTCTCTCTGAAGTAAAAGTCTACAGTAAATTTTACTCATATCAGATTTGTGCAGTTTTTCATGCGACTGGGATGTGGTAAAGGTGTTCCTGACCCCAGGAGCCAGCCTGTGCTTCTACAATATTCTCTCAATGGTGGCCTCTCATGGAGTCTCCTTCAAGAGTTCCTTTTTAGCAACTCCAGCAATGTGGGCAGGTACATCGCCCTGGAGATACCCTTGAAAGCCCGTTCTGCTTCTACTCGCCTTCGCTGGTGGCAGCCATCTGAAAACGGGCACTTCTACAGTCCCTGGGTTATTGACCAGGTCAGTCTCTTAAGGATTAGCTATTACTTTTTGTCTCTGAAGCTGAATGTCACCTTAGATAGTATTTAGTGCAACCCTCTCTTTCCTAGAAGCAGCCCTGGACTAGTTAGTGTGACTTGCCCAAGGGCATGCAACTAGATTAGGTATGGCTTTTAGCATCCTTTCATTCTCTAGTCTTTCAATTGCCTGAGTCTATAAAAATAAACAGCAGAACAGAAGGCCCAGGTCCTGCTCATAGAGGATTCTGCCATATGGATAGAGAGACTTTATCAAGCGTGATACGAGGTTATAATTCTCTGAAAAGGAAAATGTGCAAATTAGCATTGGTGCCGCATGCAGTAGTTCCCAAATCCTCTTTCCTACCCTTTGAAGAAAAAATAAATAAATCTCCCTAACATCTTTATGGACAGTTCTAAAGGATCTTCATACATAATGAAATGCATATCAAATAGAACTCAAAGAACCTGTTAACAAACGGCAGAATCCATGCAAAGAATTGAAACTGAAATGCCTTAGGGTACAACTGTCCTTAAATAGAAATTTTACATGGAAAACAGTCTCACATAAGCCAAATTTTGCCTTCTCAGCTTGGTACATGCAGTTTCCAAAGGCACAATTTGGCCCATAAAGGCTGTGAATGGTTTTGTCAATCCTTTGATTTGTTTTCTGTAACTTCTTGCCAGATGGGCAAGCAGACCACATAAACAAGAGCATTCTGAAAGGCCCCCTGACATTATGTTTGCTGCATGCCAGTTCTGAGGAGTCTAATCAATAAAAACAAACAAATAAAAAAGACTTGATTTTCTCATATCTTAAAAACAAATTGAAAATTTGGATTTTTTTTCTTAAATACATTTCAGATTCTTATTGGAGGAAATATTTCTGGTAATACAGTCTTGGAGGATGATTTCACAAGTCTGGATAGTAGGAAATGGCTGCTTCACCCCGGGGGCACCAAGATGCCTGTGTGTGGCTCCACTGGTGATGCCCTAGTCTTTATCGAAAAGGCCAGCACTCGTTATGTGGTCACCACAGATATTGCTGTGAATGAGGACTCGTTCCTACAGATAGATTTTGCGGCCTCCTGCTCAGTCACAGACTCTTGTTATGGTAAGTACTCCATTTCCAGATAGAGTGGTAGATGTGTGTAAATAAATGGGCATCTTTGAGTGCCTCTGCCAAAGGACTGTGCTAGCCCTCTGGCAGGTAAAACCAGGTGCACTTTGAATCCAACCATAACTGCATTCCTGAAATGCTTTAGTTTATTTTAAAGCACCTGGAGCTTATTTTTAATATATTTTTGAAGATTTTTTTATGTAAAGTAAATAACCTTAATTTAAGTCTTCCTGTAAATCTAGATTTTTAATATCACATTTGCAGAATAAAAGTCTTATCACATAGAGATGCCAGAATAAGCAAAAAGAGCTATACACAGATATTTTAATGCAGGAGTTTTAATCTATAGGACTTTAGATTAGTCCAGTTATTAGCTCCTTCTCATCTCCTCAAGAATCATGAAATTTTGTTATTTCCATTTTGCCTTATACTTTTAGTCAACATATCTCATAGCATATTCTAGGACACTGTCATTGTGACCAGTTTGCCTCCTCCAGATTGTGGACACACCCATTCATACACATACTTTACACACACACACACACACACACACACACACACACACGTCTTAGGAGAAATAAAAACTGACATCCCTGCATACTTGGACCCTTCACCAGAACTTGCAGATTTGTCAGAATTTCTTAGGGCCTACTGGTTTCTCATCATCCCACATCCCTGTTCCTCCAAAAAATGCAACCTAGACCATTCACAAGGACCTTGTTCTGTTTTAGATCCTGCAATCTGAAGAATTTGGTTACTTCCAGAGTCCTGCAAATCCAGACTTTGCATATTTTCACTAGTTTTAACTTAATAGACATATCTTAGCAGGAATCAAAAGTTCTACATCAGGTTAATCAATTAATCACCACTAACCCTGATACAGTTTAAGGCACACATGCTGTCTCCAGTAAGTACAGACTGATTGAGGAAAGCTTTCAAAAAGTAACGCCAATAAATGACTCAAGTATCTATGGAGAGGCGCTGATACAGAGTACAGTGAGAGTGCAAAGGACAGAGAGATGGAGCATTCAATGGGCAGCAAGTCCAACGAATTTGAAAAATTTCACAAAGAAATTAAGTCTTAAGTGGACATTGGATGAATTTGAAGGGTGAAAGGACAGAAAGGACACCCCAACCTGGGCTTGCAGCAGAGAAGCAGAGGTGGGAGACCTCCTGGTCCTTGGGAGCAGACCAGTTTGAACAGGCGGTATTTGCCTGGAGGAAAACAGAGCATTCATTTTTAAAATAGAAAGGAATTTTAAATTTCTCAGTGCCTACTCCTTCATCAGACTAGGAAATCAAGGAGAACAAAGTAGGCAGACTGTGACGTGGCCAGACTGCAGCAGCACCAACTGATGCTCTGCCCTCATAAGCCTAGTCATGTGTACTTTCTACCACAGGCTGGCACAATCTCTTGAGAAAGATTGGACTGAATGATTAAATGAAAGAAGAAAGTAGTTAAGCAGAGTTAGCAACAAATTATGAAGTGCCTCAAAGGAATCTGTGCTTGACATAATGATGAATGAGAGGGCACAGTGCAGAAGAATGACACAGTGTTTGAGGGAAGTTAGCTCTAGAACTGATGAAGGTGGCTAGGAAAGAACCCCAGTTACGATTCTTGATGGTAACCTCTGTTGAAGGTGATGAAGACCCACAATATATGGCATAAGTGGAGAAAGGGAGTTGGATAAATCAATACGAGAAAATGAGAAAAAAGAAAGGAAAGAAGCAGCAGATCTCAAAACTGTCAAACATGAGGCAACAGGCTTTATAGAGAGGGTAAAGGAAAGAGGAATAAAATTTCTAATATCATTTTCTAAATTTTGAAGTCAGAAAATTAATGTAAAAGGATTATTGATAGCATTTGGTACTTACTAGTATAGGTGAAAGTCATTTTAAATGGAGTCTTCCATGAAGAGGTTTGCATTATGGAAAGCAGGATATTTGTCTACACTTGCATCACAATATGCCAGGGTCCAGCATAATGCCAGGCTGAATAAATATTTGTTTAATGAAAAAAATCAGTTTGGGCACAAATAAGATTGGGAGACTTGGGTACACAGGTCATAGTTGAAGCTCTAAGAATATCATGTAGAATAGATGGCCCGAAATGGAGTCTGGAAGAAAGCCCATCTCTGGGATACTTACCACAGAAGTCAGAGGAAAAGTAAGACAGGGGATTCAGAATAATGTACCCCCAAAGAAAAGAAATCTTCACAAATCGGGAAGTAATCAATAACATTCAACACTATAGGGAGGACAAGTACTTGAAGACCAAGGCAGACCTTTGTATTTAGCTAGAAAAGAGTACCAGGATCCTTTGAACAGTGAGTGCTTCCACACTGGCTGTATATGACAATCATCTGGGGAGGCTAACGCTCCTGACACCTTGGCTGTGCCCGACAAGAGTGAAATCACTGTCTTTGGAGGTGGTACTCTGGCACCAGTAGTTTCTAAAGGTGCCCAGGTGATTTCAGCTTGCAGCCAAGATTGAGAATCATGGCCTTAGAGATAGCAATTTGAGTAGGAAAGTGGGGACTGAAACAGTTTATAAAGACATAAGATAATAAAGAGAGATAAATATAAAGGCATCTAAGTTGAATGTTTCAAAAAAGAGAAAAAAGGAAATATCTTTCCATAGACCCACTTGGAACAAATTCCATGACATTCAGCTGTCTCCTTATACCTCTCATATTCCCCAGTATATTATATAACATAACATGCAAAAGAAACTTTTCAGTTTCTAAGAAGTATCACCTATACCAGGATTAAGACGTGCATTAGTTGGTCAGGCTCCCTACAAAATGGTCAAATTTTGAGATGTCTGCTCAGTTTTTTTTAACTACTTAAAAGGTAATCATTGAACAATATGGTTACTATGTTCTGCTAGCTGTACATTAACTTTAGATAAATTGATATATTGTTATGATATTAAGGTATATGTAAGGCTTATGTGATCTATACTTGAAAACTATTAGATTGATTTAATTGGTTGTGAGGCAATAGTTTTGATTGTTCTGAGTTTCTCAGTAAAAGGAGAGATTCAGGAAAATCTACTTTGTTTCCCTTGATCATAGCCCCATAAAAGAAAAAATATTTCAACAGAGAAAGATAAATTTAATAACTATCATATACAAAGGAAAAATCAAACCAGGATACATTTCAAATTAGCAAACATAACTATGGGGGCATCAAAATGACATTTGATTAAAATTAAAACATATGAAAACATAAAAGTAATTATGGTTTCTAGGTTTGCAGATTGCCGATATATTTTTCTATTGAGAATTATCCTTCCTGTTTCAGCTATTGAGTTGGAGTACTCAGTTGATCTTGGGTTGTCGTGGCACCCACTGGTAAGGGACTGTCTGCCTACCAATGTTGAATGCAGTCGCTATCACCTGCAGCGGATCCTAGTATCAGACACTTTCAACAAGTGGACCAGAATCTCTCTGCCTCTCCCTCCTTATGCCAGGTATGGATGCTTCTACATGTTATGAATCTCAATATGAGATAATTTGGCTTTCAGATTTCAGCCCAGCAAGTTTAAGTGAGATACATGAGATTTTATTATTTGTTAATGCTATTGCCATGCTTGAATTATTAAGGCCATCTTAAGTAAAATAGAAACCAGTCCTTATGATGACATTGTTCTGTGTTCTCCCAAAATCCAGACCTTTACTGACTTTTAACTCTAATATTTTTAAGAATTGCATTCTCAAGAAAACAACGAATAGATCAGTGAGTTTTCTGACTTAATTCAGATATGCCAATGACAAGGCTCAAATTTAAAATGAACCCATTGGCAGTGAAACTACTGTAAATAGCAGTGAGTAGTGTCATGTAATGTCACCCATTATATGAGTTTAGCAAATACATGTGTTAAAATTAGTATCTGCTTTTGAAATTTTATTTTGAACCTTATCTTGATAACATTACCCTCTGGAACATTATTTTATGTGAAAAACAATTGTAAATGCTCCATTTATAGTGTCTATAAGAAATGATGGTAGCTTAATAAAATTGCCTGGTAAATGTTGGTAAAATAGTTAAGTCTAACTTATCTATCTATATATTTGCACTCTTGTTTGAGTAAAGCAGAGAGTACACTTTGCCTAGTGGGATAGTGTTACAGGCCTTGGTTTCTTCAACATCTAAGTAGATGCTAATCACAGGAAAGCTTTAAATTTTTGATAGAATTTCTGTTCTCTCCAGGAAAATGGTCATTAGTCACTGCTGTTAAGAAAGAAGCAAAGCAACCAATGCAGTGCGTAGAACAGAAATTATAGTTTGGGTTCATTATTGTTCTCTTGCCTCCCCACAAATGAAGAATGAATAAATCTTCCTAGCAAACGGCCATAAAATTCAACCATTCATCTAGGGCATAACTTTTTGGGGGATTATCATAAATGGGATTATCATAAATGGGCAGCCTAAGGCTGCTGTACAATTGCTGGCTCAGAGATATGAGACTATATTAACTGTCAGCAGAGTTGCCAAGTTTAAATGAGATACGTGAGATTTTGTTGCTCGTTAAAGGTATTGCCACACATGAATTATTAAGAAGATCTTAATAAGTAAAACAGAAAAAAAACTCCATTAAGGCAGCAGTCTTTTAAGTCTTTATGAATCCTGTGAATTATTACCCAGTTACTTGGTAGCATTTCACAAATAAACGACATTATAAGATTTATTCCAGCTAGTCATTATACCCTTGAGTATTTTACTCAAGAAAAGTAATTATTCCTCATCTTTTAATATATCTTTTAATTGTCTCTTATTCATACCCACAAGAATTTTGACCCTTTCAAATGACATTTGAAAAATGTGATAGCCATTTCCTCTTGTTATCATATTGATAATATGCAGTTTGTTTATTATACTACCCTCAAAGCTCATGTTGTACAGTGTTTTTAAAGGCGACAATGCCTTATAAATAGACCTTTTGGGAAATCCAGAAAGAAATATGCAAGGATGAAGACCAAACCAGGCTCGCTTCTATCATGCTCAGCTGTTATCCAAAGTTTATTTGAACATGTCAAGCTCAGAGAACTTTGTTGACATGTCCATACTATATCTGCTCTTACATTCAGTTACTTTAAAAATATGATATGTTCTTGGTTTTGGTTGAATTTACAGCCTCAGTATCTGTAAAGTGTTGAGACATCCATGTTTATGTTTTCCACCTTGCGCAAATTGAGTATTTCAGTGTATAGTTCTTCACTATAAACAAACATGATTGGCAATTTAAAGTCATGTGCTACATGGGGGCTAGAAGTGACCATGACAATGTGCCAATTGTAGGTTTGTCCACTCACCTGTCCACATCAGATGACCCCAAGTCTAGGATCCTAGTGTTATTGGCAAAAGAGTGGTGAGAGTCAGCTGAAGTTGATTTCTACAAATTGACAGCAAACCATTCACCAAACTGAAGTGACCATTAATCATCAATGGTGATTATTCATTCATTTGGTGATTCATTGAACAAATATTTTTAATGCTTTATTATCTGTTAGTTATGTGCGAGGGATTGAACTTATCTCTGCCTGAGGTAACATTTATTTCGGTGGGAGAGGCAGTGAGAAATTATCAGTAGTCACAAAAGTAAATAAAAATTTAGCTGTGATAAATGATGGAGGACAGTTGCATGATGCTAAGATTATATATATCATTCAGGAATTTGCCTTGGTCAAAAATGCCAAGGAATGCTTGATAGTTGAGTTATAATTGAGGATTAATTAGATAAGATATGGAGGATAGATAGGGGTTAACTAAATGAAGAGTAACAGTAATTGTGTTCCAGGAGAGGATAACAGCCTATAGCAGGAGGAAAAGTAGGCTTATTTGAGATACTAAAGGAATAAATCTGTTGGGGACAGAGACAAACAGACCGAGAGGGAGGAAGTGAAGTGTGAGATGTCAAACCATGAAGAGCATTGCAGGTTGTACTAAAAAATGTGCTATATGAATGCTGAAAATTCTTCCAGAATGCTTAGAAATAGGAATATATGGTTAGATTTATGTTCAGAAGATCTTTTTTTAACTAGAGAACAAATTGGGGAGGATAAGAATAGATGTAACAAGATTCCTGAAGATGCAATATATGCAGGTGGCTTGAACTAATAATGAGCCCAAACTGGGGTGCAGCAGGAATGAAGAGAAGTATAGAAATTCAAGAGAAATGGAGGCAATAAAACAGACTGGTCTTAATGATGAAATTGATGTGGGAAAGAGCAATGTTGAAGATGACTCCTGGTTTCCGAGTTACAAAACTGCTTGGATATTGGTGTTTTTCACTGAAAAGAGAATACTAAGACTAAACACAAGATACATCACACTCTATTTCAGACATTGCTGTGTTAAAATCTAAATAAATTGAGGTAGAGAGAATCACAGTCTCTATTCCTTCCTTTATATACTGGTTAAGTTAAATCATACTGAAAAAAGGGGCCTCCTTGGTGGCGCAACAGGGTAAGTCTTGGCACTATGTGTCGAGTGGAGTATCCACTGCAGCACGAGTTCAATCCCCAGCCAGGGAGCTTCCCACATGGCGCAGCAGACCTCTCCTGCCTCACCTGCTGCTCCCCTTAGCAGTATATGTCAGTCGATCTGCCTGTTCTGCTCCCCACTCTGTCTCTGGTGAATCCTCTGGTGAATCCTCTCACCACCCCACATCTCTAGCCTATACCCCAGTTCTTGTATGCATAAGTAAATAAATCTTAAAAAAATAATAAATCATACTGAAAAAAATTAATAGTATTGTGGTATAGTGGAAGAATTCAGTTTTTCAGTCCTGTGTGCTTTTAAGAAAGGTTATTTCATGTCTCTAAACTTCAGTTTACTCATCTGAAAAAGATACTTTTACCATATAGAAACCAATAAATGTGCGTGGAAATATAGGAACATTGTAAAGATTTATAAAAATGTAAATGAATTAGCCACATAATCATGCTTGTTAGACATACCTTATTGACTTCAACTCAGCAGATCAAGAAGTCTTCTTAAATCAAACTTTGGTTTAATAAGAGCACAATAACTTCAACTCCTTCCCTGGAAGATGTTCCAATCTGATTGGGGAAAATGAGAGGTATACCCAATGAACAACTTATAATAATGCTTACTGTATTTAGTTTATAGCTCCAATGAGGAATGGGCTAGAGTTGAGAGATGGGAGATAATGTTGAATGCCAGAGCTAGAGAAGGATTCATGGAGGAGATGGCCAATGGTCTTGAAGAGTGAGTAGGAATTAGGTGAACAAGGAGAAGAACATTATAAATCAGTGGAACAATGTGAACAGGGCAAAGATGAATGAACATGAACCTGGAAGAACAGTACTTGCTGATTAAAGCAGAGGACTCATATCTGGAAGTTGTAGAGTTGTGAATTGGTCGTTAGGTTAACTTAGAGGTAAGTAGACAAGATTAGACTTGTACCAAAAATGAAATGTATAAGGTTTTAAGCAGTGAATATTCTTTCAAGAAAATAAATGGGAGAACAGAGAGACTTGAGTAAAAGAATAAAAGGCATTATGATAATAACTACACATGAAGTAACAAGGACCTTGTCTACAGCTAACTTGGAGGGGGTGAGGCACTATTACATGATATTTTGAAGAAAGAATTGATAAATTCAGTTGCTAATTTCTTCTCCATTGCACACATCCAGAGACAACTCTGTAATTTAAAGCCCAAGAGAGTGGCAAGAGGGGAGAGAAATGAAGTAGATTCCAGAAGGGATAATATGGCAAATGTAATTAAATGATGCTGAATTAAATGAGATGATTGGAAATACATATAGAAACAGCCACTTGACAGAAACTTGAAGATCAGAACCCAAAAGGAAAAGATAAACTTTGGAGCCATGGGTACAGAGATGATAGGCAATGTTGTGAAACACATCAGCTTTCCATAAGAGAGCATTTAAAAGGAAAATAAAAGATTCCTAAACTTAATGACAAAATGAGTGGAAATACCTATTAAAGGAACCAGGAGGATACAATCAGGCTGGCAGATGGCAGAAAAAATAATCCAAATAACATGGTATCCAAAAGTGAAGTGAGAACAGAATATCAAATAAGAATAGGTGGCCATCAGCAACAAATGCTTTAAGTCATGAAGAGAAAAGTTTTACAATAAATTTACTAGATTTTTCAATAAGAAGACAGAGAAATCCAGAACAGTTTTGGTAAGATACTGGAAATAATTACTGCTTGTCTGGCCCCAGAGCCTGTCGGCATAACTGCTGTAGTATTACTACATCTTTATTGCTTGCCAAAGAGATAGGGTCCTAGGAGAACCTGGAAAGGCGAATGCCAAGGGTTCTTTAGAGAAGGTGAAAAAGAAGTTAAGAAGATACCAAAATCTATTTCATAGCCTTTAATCTGAATCTGCATCCTCCTCCCCAGACCTAAAAATAACAGGTGGCTCAAGTCGTATGGGTTCTTGAAATGTTACCTGAGAACCCAGGGTGCATCAGTGGAAAGGCAAGTAACTGAAATCCACCAAGAAAGGTTGGGGGGTGGGGTGGAGGGAGGGTGCTGCCAATGGAAGGTTCAGGTTTGACTTAGCTATTTTAAGTCACAGTTTGAAGATGATCTAGTCCCTTCTGCTAGCCTAATGACCTAGCTCATACCATGGTCTTTAAAGATTAACTACAGCACTTTGGAAGCCAGGAGGTTTTTAAACATGGCAAAGGAGCTGTTTGATGTTTGCAGGAAGCTTAAAGGAAAGGAGGTAAGTACAAGAAAGGGCAAGAAAATTGTGGAAGGGTTGGGGTGATGGAAGGGGAATGAGGAGGCTATAGCTTTTTCCAGGTAAATTTTAAAAGGGAGAATATTTTTCAATGATATTCCATCTACTGTAACTATAAACAAAGAAAAAGCTAAATATAATATTTATTGGATGTGTCATGTAAAAATATTCAAGGAAATTACAAGTTGTTTTCTAAAGGAGAAATTCTTTAAACTTGCCTTGATACTTTTTTTTCTCTTCATTGTTTCTTCCAACTTAAAAGTAGCTTTGAATGACTTGTGGCAAGCATTCATATTACTGATCATCTTGCTGAAAAGGTTCAATCAAGTCAAGATATTCTTGAATTTTTCTTAAATATCCATCTTCTCATACATCATTTTGATACTTTGAGCATGACTGCTATGTCTTCACCAAATTTCTGTTCTTCCAGAACTATAAGATAATTTTGTCATGTATAAACTATAGTGCTATTGATTTTCACAACGAATGTATGAGAGATTATATTAAAACAAATGAAGTCTATTTTCAGTCACTAAAACAGAGAATAACACTATTTCCAAAAATTCTGTATTCCCTCTCAGCTGTTTTCAAAATTTTCAAAGAATTGGGGGTTTGGCTGTACTTTGTACATATTGCTTATGCGTAGATACTTAAGATTGCTTTACCCTCTATATTTAAGTCATTCTCCATGGATAAGGTATTTTGGTATCTTATTCCAAGGGTGGTCCAGTGTATTTGATTCCATCAGTAGGCTTGCTCACAACTCTGTGGGTTTTATGTTTTATTATCCTTACTGATTATAAGTATCAGCAAAATTAATAAACCTTATCTTACAAAAAATTCCCTTTTATTTGTAATCCTCAAATCAAAATTTAGCTGTGAATTCAAAGGAACCACAGGTTATTTTTAGCTTACATTATCTATTTAAAATCCAAACATACCAAGTTAAAGAGAATAGTATTCTAGACTTCTATATTGTCATCTCAGCCTCAACAGTTATCCATTCATGACCAACCTGACCTCATCTATAGCAATATTTACTCCTGCCCTTGATTACTGCATTAAGTTGAAGCAAATCCCAGACATCCTACCATTTCAACTGTAAATATTACCGTATGCATCTCTAAAAAAGAACCTTTTTAAAAAACATGACTGTAATACTATTATCATACCTACAATTAATGATAATTTCTTATTTAATACCAAGTCAATGTTCAGTATTCAAATGCCCATTTGTGTCATAAAATGTCATCACTTTTTTTGATTAGGATACAAATCAATATGATTGGTTGACAGATCTCTTATTTCTCCTTTAACTTTGAATTCCCTGTACGTGTCCCCAACCCTTGAAGATGAGGACTAAAGCACAGGAAGTTTATTCGATTTTCCCTACAGATAAACAGTCAGATTCTGAACCAAGTTCTCCATTTGTTTTCTGTCAAGCAAGTCAGAAAGACCTTGTGGGGTGGCTCGTTAAAATCTTCTATTGCTAACTCTGTAATGTGCTTTCCACCTAGTTCCAGACAAATAATCATGCAGGATGTATGTCATCTTGTTCATTCACATTGATTTGCAGAAGTCAAGATAAGTAGACCTGTGTGTGTATACGGCAGCATACACACAGCCTTCCTTAGCTGAACAACTGTGCGTATTTAGGAGTAATTGGTAGAGGTAGGATTGTTTTGTAGAGGTGCTAATGAACCAGGACATTCCTTGCCTTATGTCACTTTTGTTGGTGAGCACTGAACCTGAACTTCTTCACTGGTGGAATGGGAGCACCAGGCTCTATTTTCAAGTCCTAAATACTTTATGTATCGCTATGAGAATAAAGGAAACATCAGGGAAGGATGAAAAGGTTTTTAAAAAGTACATATGGTTTCTGTTAAAAGACTTCTTCCCCTGGTGATGATTATAAAAAGGACTTTCATAGATTAGAGCTATCCTGAAGGAAAGAACAGATACAAAGACTCTGAGTTAAAAGATGGAGGCAGTGTGAGGGAAGGTTCCCGGGAAAGTAGTGATTGGAACCATAGTATTGACACTAATGGTTTTTTAACTGTTTAGCAGTGGGCAATTATTAAACATATTAAATACTTATGTAGTACTTACTATGTGCTGTAGATGGAGAGAAAATTACAGAAATTCAAAAAGAAGCAGGAGAGAGGTTTCAAGGATACGGAAAAAGTAGAAATCTGCTCTGACACCATTTTCCTCCAACTCCAAAAAGCAGCAGCTTTTGGTGGTGGCCATCATTATAAAGAAGCTTCAGAATAAATGATGACACCTGTCAAGAGCATCACCAAGACCCTCACAGGTCTTGGTAAACAAGAACTAATTAATTCTCACAACACCCATGTGAGGTGGGAAGTAGCATTTCCCTAGTTTTACAGACTGGAAGTGTCAGCATGTAAACATAAGTGATTTGGCCCCTTCACATAGTGAAGCTGTGACAGGGCTGGGAATAAGAAGTCCCAGCAATTTAACTTCCAGACTTTCATTTTTAACTGATTTTTGATTTGTCCCCTTGGTAAACATGTTTTCTTTTCTTGTAAAACAATATTAGTTGGTGTTTGTATCTCTGCTTTATGAGTACACTATTGCTAGGTGAAGTTATTCCCAAGGATATATCACCACATTTTGAGACAGGACCTTAGAAATCACCTAACTTAACCTCCCCCCACCTCCTTCATCCATGGTGACTTATGTAGATGGACATAGGATTTACCTGTATCAGAGTACAAATTCCAGCCCTCACTTGACTTTGCTCCTATCAGCTAAGTCTAGTTTTACAAGTGACCTCTTACTGATTTCAGTAGAATAGCAGAGTTGTACAAACTAAAATAATGAGAAACCCCTATTAAGAGTGATCAAACCCAACAATGCATCTGGCTCTTAAAACGTCTGTACCTTCTCTCTGTTAAGTGACTGCCTGGACTGTGATTAAACACAACCAATCATTAAAAAGCCACCACCTGCTAGGCAGTTTGTGCCACCCCACCCCACCCAATTCCTAGGAAGTTCTCCTCTTCCTTTAACAGCCATCAAATCACTGCCCCCTCCACAGCCAACCCCTATTTCTTGCCTGCCCTCCCTTGGAGATCTCTCTCATTTGACTCTTATTGGGAATTTTTATTTTTATCAACTTAATATTCTTTCAGTAAATGTTTATGAAGTCACCATCAATAAAATGACATGTGTCACCACCAATAAAATAACAAATAAGGAGAACTATCCAACAGAAGAAACTACACATAAACAGGAACTTTTAATACAGAGGATAAGGGCTTTGATGGAGCATTTATAAAATATCAGGGGGACAAATATTGCTTACTAAGCACTAGGATACAAATCAGTATTCCCTGAAGGATTATAGAGCTGTCCCTGCCCTGCAGAAGTTTATAGTCTTTAAAAAAGGCAGAATAATTATATGTGTTGATTTGTCAAAATCCAATTAATAATGTGTTATATAAATATAATTTCAACTATGTTATTTATAAGATGTTGCTACATGTAAAGAGTTTTGATTATTAATTAACTTGGAGAATGGCAGCTTATATATAACAATTCTGCACCTTTACAGCCCTACTAAGTGCTAGGCACTGTACACTGAATGTACAAAGTTGAACAAAAAGGGATTAGCCCTTTTCCCATATGACCTACTCTTCTGAGGAGACAGACATTCAAGAAATATATATATGTAAATAAATATAGATCTATAACTACAATTATAATAAATACTATAAAAGTAAATTTAAGTTTGCTGTGGAAGAAGTGTGATTTTAAAAGAGGTCAGTGAGTGTGGAATTGAGGCTACAAGATGGGGAGGGAAAAGGAGGGACAGTAGACTATGGTGGAGGTCTGAGGGTGCCTTGGTGGTAGGTATGGTGTGGCAACATACGTGGTGTGATCCCATGCCTTTGAATCACACATACAGTGTTGTAAAGCAACATTACCTCAGTAAACAAAATCAAGAATAAAATAAATCAGGAAGACAATTTCTCTATGACATTTCCTCTGAGACCTAAAGGACACACAAGGGTTAACAGGGCAGCAAGAAAGAAAACATGTGTGCAGAAAAGGCTAAAGAGTTTCATAAACTTTGGGGTCTGAAAGAATAGTGCTCCAGAAGTGGGTAGCCAGGATAAGGGAGGGGAGCACCCAGCCCAGGCAGGAGGGGCCAAGATGGGGTTTGGAATTGAAATTAAATGCAATAACAAGTAAGGTATTAGGTGACATTTCTCTGCTGGAAGGAACATACGGAAGCTGGGGAGCAAGAAGGGTTGTGGAGAAATCAGTTAGTACGTAGGTGCTCAGTGAACAAATACCAATCTGAATCATTTCTTTTCAGAGCAAAGATTTCAGTCCTAGTCAATTTATCTTCTATTTTCTACACAATGTTTTTAGTAAGAAAATATAGCAACCTTGCTGTTGTTTGGTCTTTTTGTCCTACCCGAAACAGGCATCTTTTAGTCAAGTGAATAACAATCTCTTTATGACACAGGTATATGAATCCAAAAAACAAAACTTGCTTTGGCTGATCATTTCCCCTACAAGCCTTTGAATAGTCAGACTCACATGAGCCTTGGGCATTGTTTGAATTTTACTGCCACCTAGTGTCTCGCAAAGCATGAGTTCATGTGTGCTTCTGAATAAGACACTTCCCCAAATTGCAAATTAGCAAATATATTTCTGCTTCTGGAATCTCTGCCTTAGTTTTATTATTATATTTAAATCAATGTAAAATAAATATGATCTTATTTATTGCCTTCTCTGTAATTGTCTTGAGTTTCACTGATTTCTCTCATTTACACTCCTACTGTATCTTAAGACTTTTATTGGGAGAATTCCCAGGAATTCTGTGTGAGGTGGACCAGGATACCCATTGCACAAAATTGTCTGACATTAGGGAGCAGGAGTTAAAATCCAGTCCATATCCTGTTTCTCTGCCAAATGCAGAGGGGCTGCAGCTGCCCGAGGACAGGCATTTTTCTAACTTGCACTTGGAGTTAGCAGCAGCCCTGGCATCACTGCACATACACAGTCGCCATTTCCCTGAGGCCTGTGGTTTTAGTATTAGTTTTAGTTTCTGTTTCAGTCTGTTTTTACAAGGCTCAGAAAGATCACTGACCCAAAATATATTCTGAAGCTATGGCAGTTTGGATGGGTTTGATTTGGTGCATAAAGTTTTGCATAGAATATTTTCAATGATGAACACTCTCTTCAGGACACAAGTGGGGATGCACTTGCATTTGATTATACTCCTCTATGCACTTGTTCAAATATACCAAAATACATTGCCTTTTCCACTACATCCTTCATTTTAATTCTCTTTTACTTCAAAGGTCCCCAGCTACTCGTTTCCGTTGGCATCAACCAGCTCCTTTTGACAAGCAGCAGACATGGGCGATAGATAATGTCTATATTGGGGATGGCTGCATAGATATGTGCACTGGCCATGGAAGGTGCATTCAAGGAAATTGTGTGTAAGTAAATTTTTTTTCCTCTTGCAGAAAGTTTCTTATTCACATTCCAGCCGGTAGATTTTTCTGAAAGTGGTATTTTAATCACTCCCCAGCTACCTTAAGTTACATATTTTTCCTGGAATATGATTTTGAGCAAACTATGGAGTTGATGGATATTGTGTCTTCACTCTTGCTTTGAGATTAGGAACTGAACAATAGCTCTCTTGTCAGGAGAGGACTGAACTATAATTGACTGTATTTTATTTCCTTCTATCTTTCTGTGATACACCTGAGCCTTAAAAAAAGGCATTAGATGGGGTTCAGGAGTTCAGTATGTTCTGGCTGAAAATAATACATCATGAGTCTTTTTCTCACTTAGATATGAATATATGTAATGATATGCATTACCTGTGACTTAATTGGCATTCTCATGTTATTTGCATAAGTATGTAAGTGCCTAATCAATTTAGAAGGCATATTTGATGGTGATGTCTAGTATATTACGCTGAGCGAGACTTAGCATCTTTTTAGAAGAATCTAAATAAAGTGAGTATATCAGCGTGTGTGTGTGTGTGTGTGTGTGTGTGTGTGTTTGTGTGTGTGTGTGTTGTATACTACAGTCCTCTGTGTTTGATTGTCAAAGATCATGCTGTCTGATGGGGTGCAATAAATGAAGATGCTGATAGAAAATTCATAGTCCCTTTTCAACTAATCTCTCCACACCCATGAAGTTTTTTACTTTGATCTCTCTTCTAGCCTTTATATCCAAATGTCCCCTGAGAACCCTGAGCCTCCGATTCCAGTATTCATATATATTTTCTCCCATATTGAACAGCAATCAGTACTTTGGTCAAAGATAGGCTATGTTATCCAAAGTACCTTCTGCTGTTTAAAATACGGTTTCTCGAATTTCTAATTGGCCCAAGGGATCTGTTCGAAAGACCAATTTCTTAAATTAATAGGACCTACCAGTTTAGCTTGGCAGCTACGACTGTTTATCAGCCATCCAGAGCTGTGTCACATAGAGGCCAGGCTTCAGTAAATTCTTTGCAGTTCTTTCTTTCTACCTATAAGCCCAAGACACTGCTTTAAAAAGCCCAGAGGCAGTTCATTCTCAGTTTATTTCTAACCTAAAGCACTATTAAGAAGAGCAGGTGAATTATGGGGAGCTCTGAGGATAAGTAACCTTTCATCATTCTGGACTACGAAAAAGAGTTGTTCACTGATTTGAGAACACACTCCTGGGGCTTTTGTTTGATGTTAACTTTTTCTTTTTCTTTCTCCACACCCAGCTGTGATGAGCAGTGGGGTGGCCTGTACTGTGATGAACCCGAGACCTCTCTTCCAACCCAACTCAAAGACAACTTCAATAGAGCGCCATCCAACCAGAACTGGCTAACTGTGAACGGAGGGAAATTAAGTACTGTGTGTGGAGCTGTGGCTTCGGGGATGGCTCTCCACTTCAGTGGGGTGAGTGTTTGACTGCTGATTATTTATTCCTGCAGTCTCTGAATTCCCCTTAAATATTGAGTCTCTTTTGAAATTTAATTGGCAAATCAAGATGCATTTAGTCACTCTAAATGCACACCCCTGATCTGAGCTTGCTACTTTATAAAAATCAGAAGATATTAATTATTTCCAAAATTTTCCTACCACAAATAAGTGGAGGCAATTAAATAATTCAGGGTAGAATGAGCACAAGGTGTACTTAAGTACATTTTTATAAAAGGACTTAAATCAGTTTCCATTCTGGGAGAAAGCTCGTTCACTGTATGTAAGGGTCTTTCATCTGGATGATCCGCTAATTGAAAACTCTTGAGCTTGCCACATATTTGGGATTTAAGGAACCAAAAATCTGTAAAATGAGCTTCAATGTTTCCTGAATTTATTAATAACAATCAATTCTTTCTCTAAATTATCCAAGAAAGAATAGTTGTCAGAAATCTAAGGCATTTGTATTTCTACAATTTTTTGTTTTGTTTTCTGAATGACAGCAACAATGTTGGAAATTTTCTTTGAGGAAATTTTAGGCATTCTACTTTGCTGCTAATAACTTGTTTAAAAATAGAATTTCTCTAATAACAATCAAATCTTCGTAGGCAATTTAGTTTTTTTAAATTATAAATTTAATGTCAGTTCTCTATTTCCCTACTGTACTCTGCCTTAGAGTTTGCATTTCTGACAATGAAATATATTACTTATAATTTGGTGTTTTAACTCAAGAGCAGCAAGAGGACATTTAAAATATATAGGATTCTTACTATTCAACTAAGAATTTTCTACCCTTCTACATTAATGAATTAATATGAATGACAAAATCAGCTATAAAAGTTTGAATAAAAAGCATTATAACTATTTGCTCTAATTGTAATTAAACTGAAATTTTCAGATATAATCGTAAAATTTAATATTAGTCATCTCAATGTGCTATTTTATTAATAGCTGGTATCTTTTTAAAAATCTAATAAGTCCCTATGAATCATTAGATGTATCTTTTAAAAACATAGAATGATTAATTTCAGCTCTCATTTTGCTTATAAAATAATAGAAAATAGCCTTAGAATTAATTGTTCTTTGTAAATCCTCAATACTGAAATTTCAAAGTTCACAAAATAATTGCTGAGTACCTACTATGTTCCAGGAACCATGCCATAGTAGAGAGATAAGAAAATCAGTGTTATAACAGCATGTGACTTGTATTGCCAACGAAATATTAAAAGGATAGAAGTCAGAGAAAACCTCCCACCTTCTCACTGTTTTGTTGCTTTCTGCTTCTTTCCATAGGGTTGCAGTCGACTGTTAGTCACCGTGGACCTAAACCTCACTAATGCTGAGTTTATCCAATTTTACTTCATGTATGGATGCCTAATTACGCCAAACAACCGTAACCAAGGTGTTCTCTTGGAATATTCTGTTAATGGAGGCATTACCTGGAACCTGCTAATGGAAATATTCTATGACCAGTATAGTAAACCTGGGTTTGTATTCTCCTTGACTTCTAACAAGCAATATGTTGTGCAAAGAAGCTTGAAAGACCTGCCAAGAGTCGATCACAGGGTCCCCAGGGGACATCGACCTTACTCATGGACTGACCTGAAGATAAGGTTTCTAGGTTGGATAAACAGCCAGCTTTTTCATTGTACAACCAAGGGGCACCCTAGCACTCTCAAACTTGCACATTCTAAGAGAACGTGCACACAAACACAAAGCAGGGTAAAAGACGTTTAATAGAACTAGTGTGCACAGAGAGAAAAGAAAGGATAATAGTTGCCCAATAAAACCCTCAAGTTACCCATCCCCTCATGAGAAAATACCCCACCAAACAGGGTTAGCCCAAGTGGGATTTCTGACATCCAAGAACTTGCCACAAGTCTAAGGCAACTTTTGGTGAGAAATCATAGGAAAGTGATGAAAGGGGTCAGACAAAAATAGAAAAAAAGGAGCAACATCAAAGTACAAATCAAGGTAACAGCTGTTATTGTCAGTCTCCCTACATGTCTCTCACCCAGGTGTCTTTCGAACACACATATCTCTATGTCTCTCCTTTACATGTGTCCTCCAAGCTCCACAAGTCCCTTGTGCAAGCCAAAAACCAGGAAGCACCTTTTTCTCCACCCGTCTTTTTAGTGCCCACCTGCCTTCTGTGTCACATAGCTTCACCTGGCCACTAAGTTCTGCCCCCACTTCCCAATGGCTTGTCCATGGCATCTCCATGTAAATGGGGTTGGGGAACATGGTATCTCTCTGTTTATGGAGATGCTTCTGTTACAGTTTGAATTTTCATTTTAAGAAAAGCTAGTTTTGGGCCTCCCTGGTGGTGCAGGGGGTTAAGTCTCAGCACTATGAAGCTATCACAGACATTGCAGCAAGAGTTCGAACCCTGACCGAGGAGATTCCCCTATGGTGCAGCAGACCTCTCCTGTCTCGCCCACTGCTCCCCTCAGCAGTGTATTTCAGTAGATCTGCCTGTTCTGCTCCCCACTCTGTCGCTGGTGAATTCTCTGACCCGCCCCCCCCCAACCTGGCCTACACCCCAGCTCTTGTATGCCCAAATAAATAAATAAATGTTTAAAAGAAAGAAAAGTTAGTTTTCAAATCCCAGGATAAGATATACTAACACAATGCTAACAGTGAATAAGACCCAATACAGAAACACATGTAAATGAATAAGTATATGATAAATAATTTCAACATTTTGGGAAATTGAAAGCAGAAAAACTGTCTATTTTCATATTTATTTAGATAATATTCACTCCATTTTAGAGAATCTGGGGCTAGAAAATAACCACAATAAAATATAAATATCCTTAAGTCTAGAGTCTATTTTTAAATTCCTTATTTAAAAAAAAAAAGAAATTGGGTAAAATAAAAACAAAGTATCTTGTAGATATTTAAATTCAGTGTATCAGGAAAAGAGAGGTTCAGCTATGAATGAAAGAAAACCCAAAATAAACTAAGGAAAAGGGTTTCTTTCTCTTATGTAAATTAGACCCGTGAGGAAAGTAGCCCTGGGCTTCTCCAGCTCCAGCTGCTGGATCATTCATTGCCTCACCACATCCAGACTCATCTTCCTTCTGCCACATTCAACACAACTTCCATCTCAGGTCCAAAAGGGAAACGCTAGCTCCTCCGTGCTGTAGCCAATAGGAAGGAGGAAGAGACAAGAAGGATGTGCTGTTGCTTTCAGTGCACTTTCTAGCAGTTGCCTACATCCATTCACATTCCAGCAGGCAGTGCTGGAACACTCCAGGAACAAAGGAGTCTGGATGCATTGTCTTTATTCTGGGCTACTATTGGCCTTATTATAAATACGGGCTCCTGTTATGAAGGGTACAGGAAAGAATGGCTGTTAAGGAGCAGCAATCTCTGCCATAAGCCAAAGTTAAATCCTCCATGAGCATTAACATTGGGACACCAATAAAGGAATGCAAATAGAAGCTGAATGACACCCTGTAGTAGTGCAAAAAAAAAAAAAAAGTTCAGACATCAATAGGAAAAAACAGACCTGGTAAACCATTTCTTTCATATTTCTGGAAGAAGTTATAAGGACTGTCAAGTATGAGTTCCTGAAAATTTAAAGTTATAGGAAGAAGGACGTTAGTTTCTATGGAATAAAAGCATAACTATCTAATCTACTTTAATTCTCTGAAGGAAAAACAAATTGACCAAGGTAGGAATAGTGGTCATAATTTATTTAAACTTTCAACCTTGGGAAGGGTGCGGGAGTGTCAATGGGACAGTGTGATAGCACTGAAACCTTGGTGATGGGTGAGATTCAAGGTAGAAAGCTGTACTCCCCAAATTATATAGTTTTGTAAACAAATAGTAAATCAATAAAATTTTATTTAAAAAAAAAAAAAACACCTCTTCATAGTGAAAAACAAAAACTAAAGTGGCCTGCATTGAAGCTCTCAGCTTAAAGGTCCTTTACAAGTTTGGGCTTCTCCTGCACCACTAATCCTATGGAATTGAGGCTCCTAGAGGGAGGGGTGGGGTGGAGCCAAAGCAGGGAGGGGGCTCAATGGTCTATGGTAGAGGACTATGGGTGCTTCGGTAGCAGGTGACAAATCTGAGGAGGTGTGAACCTGTCCCCCTAAATCATATACAGTGTTGTAAACCAATGTTACCTCAATAAAAAATGATAGGTTTTTTCAACTAATTATTTTAACTAGCATCCTCTCCTCACCCACTGAGTAAAATGCCGTCAATCTTTTACTCCAATGAGACACTGACAGGAATTTTTTTCCATCCCCACCATCATTTTGTTGCAGGTTTGTGAATATCCTTCTCCCACTTGATGCTAAAGAAATCGCTACTCGCTTCCGCTGGTGGCAACCAAGACATGATGGCCTGGATCAGAACGACTGGGCCATTGACAATGTCCTCATCTCCGGCTCTGCTGACCAGAAGACTGTAATGCTGGACACCTTCAGCAGCGCCCCAGTGCCCCAGCACGAGCGCTCCCCTGCCGATGCAGGACCTGTTGGGAGAATAGCTTTTGACATGTTTATGGAAGACAAAACTGCAGGTGAATTTTTCATTAATACTTAATAAAAGTCCTGTGAAAATGCACTTTATATTTGGACCTTTTCAAAGTGTGCAATGTGGAACCTTTATAGATTCTCTAAAGCTACAGAAACAGTGTAAAGAAACAATAAAAAGAATGACACCTCTTTGTTTCTCTTAACACTTCCTGTTCCTGCTGTTTTCTGTGCCACCTCATGAATGGTATAAGCATTCAATAAAACACACACAACTCCTGAACTACTGGATATATTTTAATGAAATTTTAAATGCATAGAGATTAAAGCTTCTAGAGTAAGTACGATCAAAGAAATAGCTCCTAATAATTCCAAATAAATCCACCATGGCGTGAAAAACCGGAGACTAGATGAACACGTGAATACGTGAATACGCAAGCGAAACAAAAAGTGTTAACCTTCTTGCTTTACAGTGTAACTAAACCTTTTCTTTCATTTCAGTCAGCAAGTATGTTTCAAAAAGTAGCATTCTATAACTTTATTAACAGGAAATTTTTCTTTTCTTAGAAAACTTTCTTTTCTGTGCCTCCTGTTTTCTCCTTTGGGTAGAAAGCCAACAATGCCCTGTCGCTTGTTTTAATAAACAAAGTATTTTGTTCTGCTACACGTCAGACCCAATTGTGAAGGCATTTCTTGTTTCAGAGCATATCCAAGGTCTTGCTTGTTATTCTTCATTGTCAGGAGAAGTAGCAGAGTGATTCCAGTGAGCTGGAAATGATCTCTTCATACTATTATTATTATTATTTTAAATGTTATATTTTCTTTTCAGTTTGTGGCACTATTCTGGTCACCTTTGTCTATAGTGGTATAAGTCTGTGGCTTTGTCATGCCATACCCATGTTTCTAGTAAATAAAATATGGTACCCTCAGGTAAAGTAATGATGTTTAATAATGATTCTCATACCAACACTGCTGATGTTATCCATACGGTGAAAGCAAATTCACAACTATAGATTCTTCAGACATGGGAACTCGTTCCACACAACTCAGCCCTAGAATCTTAACATACAAAGAACAACCTTTCCACAGAATGAAACATATGCTGAGAAAAATTTGAAATTTGAGAATTTTAATAATCTAAGTCATTTCGTATAAAAATAATACATGTTAAAAGTACAAAATTGAGAAAGTATAGAAAATCATGAGAATGGATGTAAAAATCACCCAGAAGATAATCATTAGCATCAATATTTTGGTCTTAGAGGTTTTTTCCCCCTATGATTTTATGTGAGCACATATTTAACAAAATTATGTTTTGTTACATATTTTGTAACAAAATATGTAGCCTGCTTTTTTCATTAGAATTAAATCCTCATAATTTCCCCATCTAATTAAATCTTTGAAAATATAATTTTATAAAAATAAAATTTTAATATTTATTTAATATATCATAATTTAGTTACCATTTTTATATTGTTGACTATTTAGATTCTCATTAATTTATTAGTATAAGTTTATTAGTATATGGTGGTATAACTATACATTTTAATAAAAATTGCCCTTTTAAATGGAAAAAGCTTAAAAATATTCCTCACCACTACCAAATAGTCTTATTCTCTTAAGAAGAAATCTGAGATATTTTTACATAGATGGCTCAGAACTTAATTTCTCACTCATTTTTCCTGTGTAATGGCCTCTGTAAAGGAGTTTACAATCAGAGAAGCATTTAAGTGCTGCCTCTTTGTGAATAAAAGAAGCTACAGATTACTTTTTGAAGTATCCAAAATGCTGATATTTAATTGGCTAGGTACAATCAAAGGAATAAATTTTCTGACTTCTGCCTGCCTTGCAAAAGTAGTATTGGTAAAAAAAAACTTCTATTTTCTTGTGGAAGTAGTTTCTGATATTGTAGAAAAGATTGATGAGTTAGTTGATTAATGTAAGTCCTCTTTCATTAGGCGTGCAGGCTTGGATTATTTTTACTGAAATTCAAATTTCTGTGCACTTTGACTCTGAGTCCTGTATCTGTGATGTAGAATTAAATGTAGCTCCAAATCCCATGAAATGAAAACTGACAGAATATGGAATTTCAGTAGCCATTTAAAGCTCAGAAATGAACTACGAGTTCTATAGGTGTATGTTGTGCTCAGGCAAATCAAAAGACACAATATGGGTGAAAGCTGAATTTCATTTAAATTGTTTGGTCTCTGAGTCCTTTGATGTCATCCAACTCTACTGTTTGCTTGGTCGCCCCAAGCTTCCAGTTGTACCAGTTCATCTCCACTGTAAATGCTAAAGCTAACTAGGAAAGTTTCAGAGAAACATTGAAGTGGATCTGTAAAATCAAAGTATATATTGTGAATTAAATGCAACTTATGGATATGTTTAATTTCTAACATTTCTGGAATAATATTATGGTGTTAAGAAGAATTCTTCCAGAACAGAGAGGGAATTTCAGGGTGTGTGGGTGTGTGCATGTGTGTTAAAAGATAATGTACTCTGCACTGATAAAGATGTAATATTGCTGCTTAAGTTTCCCTTAGACTCTTAAAAGCTTTTTTTTTACAATTTTACTGATAAAATAAATGATAAAATAGATAAATAATAAACAATTTTATTGATAAAATAATAAAGTATTTCATTAATTGACGTACAAAATGCTATAGATATTTAATGTGTACAAATTAATGAGTTGTGCACATTAAATATCTACACTCATGAAACTACCACCACAATAAAGGTCATAAATTTATCATCTCCAAATTTCCTCCTACACATCCCTTTTTAAAAAAGGTTGATTTTTTTTGTTATGGTGTGAACACAACATAAGGTTGACCTGCTTAGCAAATTTGTAAGTATTCAATACAGTAGTATTACCTATAGGTCCTATGTTTCACACTAGATTTCCAGGATTTCTTGTCTTGCATAACTGAAACTTTGTATCCCTGGACTGATCTTCCCATTTCTTTCTACCACAGCCCTTGGTAATCACTGTTCTACTTTCTGGTTGTGTGAGTTTGGCTACTACAGGTCTTAAATTACCCATATGACACCAGAAGAATTTGAAGGAAAGTAGCTAACTTAGTTCCCTAACATGTTACAAAATATCATTTCTCCTTTTTGAGATCCTGCCTAAAAAGTCAAATATCTGTCAAAAAAAAAGTTGGGTATATATTTCTCTTAGCTTTTCATTTGCTGCACATACAATACACTTTTTTTTTCCCCCAAATGTTGACTTACTAATATCAGAGAGTAGATATATCGCCACCTCACAGCATGTTGTTCCTAAAATGCTATACTTACATTAGTGTTTTGTCTGTGTATTATATGTTATACCATAAGAGATTTCTACTTAATAAATTTTAGATCTTAACGTGGGAATTTGCTTCAAGTCTTTCTGTCATAAAACTTTTGTGTGTGTGCTTTGTTTTGTTTTAGTGAACGAGCACTGGCTCTTCCATGATGATTGTACAGTGGAAAGATTCTGTGACTCCCCTGATGGTGTCATGCTCTGTGGCAGTCATGACGGAAGGGAAGTGTATGCAGTGACTCATGACTTGACTCCCACTGAGGGCTGGATCATGCAGTTCAAGGTGAAGTTGCTGTTGTCTCAGTTACATAACTAACCATGTACTAACAATATAAAAACGAAAAAAATATAGAGACAAAGATCCTCTAAAGTCAATTTCATTGACTTAATATGTATTTTGAAATATTAAAATAATATACAACTCAAACTATATCAATGATTAAAAGTATTTTATTTCACAACTATTTTAAGGTGAAACTTCATAAGAGACTATGTTTCTGTTCAGTATTAAATATTGTTAAAGAAAAATATTGATAACAAAAATAGAGCATACTGATTCCAGTTTCTTGAGTTTAAATCTTTATGTAACTTAAGCAAGTTTCTCCTTTAAGAGAAGATTAAAGATATATCTCCTTTCTTAGAAGAGCATTCTGAGGTTTCTGGAGAAAAAAAATAATAGAAAACAAAGGTATGATTAGCATTAGTGCCAACACTAGTTTTGGCCAACATTTCCTGTCAGCCAATTTATTTTGTCTACCTCAGTGCCACTGTATTAGCAACCAATGTTACATTATGGCTGTTGCCATCAACAAAGGGTGCTGTGCCTTATTAAAAGTACCTTCTGTTACTACTCCATTGCATCTAACTTGTAGTTGAAAGTGATTTATTGAGTCATAAATTGTTCAACAAAATAATAAACTTGGTAAAGCTGTTAGCAATCCTTCTTGGTCGAGTATTCTGCCAAAAAAAAAAAAAGTGCCAAACCATTAGCACAACAAACAACAATTTGTAAGAGTGGGTCCAGGCTTTCCAAGGCAATCAGCCAGCCATGGCAGAAGTACAGGTTTTAGCTTCTCTCCAAACTCCCTGCACAATATATTTGGCACCTTCTATAATTTGTCACCTTAGGCAACCATGTCAACTCACCCATCCATCAGCAGAACAAGTTATAAACCTGAGAATACAGAATGGAGGTGGTACAGTGTCTATCAAGTGATGAGAAAATTTCTTGCTGCCAAATTCTTAGAGCAAAAACATATAATATGGTTTCAATACCTTAACAATCTTGCTTTTCTGTTTATTAGATCTCTGTTGGCTGTAAAGTATCTGAAAAAGTTGCCCAAAATCAAATTCATGTGCAGTATTCTACTGACTTTGGTGTGAGCTGGAATTACCTCGTCCCCCAGTGCTTACCTGCAGACCCAAAATGCTCTGGAAGTGTTTCTCAGCCATCTGTATTCTTTCCAACTAAAGGGTGGAAAAGGATCACCTACCCACTTCCTGAAAGCTTAGTGGGAAAGTAAGTAGCAAATATTTTTAAAGCCTTGCCCAAGCATCCAGAAATAGATTAGGGATGCTGTAGTTGAGCCTTGAAATGACATTTAATTGTGGAAGAAGTGCTTTCTTCGTCAGTATTTTTAAAGGTTCTCCAAATTGGTGATTTCCTTATGAGCTGCCTTGAGGATACCTCAAGTTGTAATCCTAAGGCTTGGTAAAATGGGCTTTACTATGCCCTTCCATTCTCCACATCTCCACATTCTCAACAGTATCTGCAAATGGAGACAGAGCAAGTGGTGGCCTTGAAGTCAGATAAATGAGGTCTACTATCTTGTTGATTTAGCATACAGTGGTCCACTGTGTATCATATGCTTTCCACATTACTGCCTGTCAGTCCATGATAGACAGAACCAGGGACAAATCCTAATTCATCATCATTTAGGAACCCTATTCTGAAACCCAGTTCAAACATAATATTTGGAGGACAGTATCAGATTCCACTGGCTGAGGGTTTCAATCTCCCAAGAGCACCCTCTACTACTTCACACCTCAGTGCAAGCCCATGCTGTTATGGTGCTCTGCCCAAGTGACTATAAATCAGAGGCTCCAGGACCGGCTTGTCAGGTTGTATTAATTTCCTACAGTGGATCACAGAATTCAGGAAAACAATTAACTCACTAGATCACCAATTTGTTAGAAATTCTATAACTTGGGAACAACCAGATATGAAAAATGCATAAGGCAAGGCATGGGGAAAAGACAGGTTTCCCATGCCTTCTACAGGTGTGCCAGTACCACCAAATATGCACATGTTCACCAACCTACAAGCTCTCTGAAGTCCTTCTTTGGATTTTTGCTTTTTTATTTTTGTTTTTTTTTTTTTTTTTTGTAATTTGGAAGCTTCGTTATTTAGGCATGATTGGTTAACACATTGGCCATTAGCAACAGAAATCAATCACTAGCCCCTCCTCTCCTTAGATGGGGATGGGACTGGAAGTCCCAAACTCCTAATCACAGAGTTGGTTCTCTAGGCATCCAGCCCTTTCCTTCTGTGCTTCCCAAAAAGTCACCACATTAACATAATAAGAAACACCTTTATCACTCTCACCCTTGAAGAAATTTCAAGGCTTTGGGGATCTGTGAACCAGGAACTGTGAATGAAGGCCAAGTATATATGAGAAATATATTTTAGTTATCTGAATGACCAAATATATTTTTCTTGTAAATCATAGCATAGCAATAATGCTATTTGTATAAATCCTAACAGTTCATGCTATTTTAATAAATGAGGCTTGTAGAATTTGCTTTTCCCTTATCAAAGCATTATGTTCTGCACCTGCAGTGAAATATAATTACCCTAGAGCAGTGGTGAGCCAAGATGATTAAACTGTTTTCTGAAAAGTCTGTGGATAAGTTAATTTAAGGCAATTCTGAAAGATTTCCCTTTGTAAAATTAGAAGAAAAGATACTTAAAAGAAAATGGCAGTTGTACTTCTGCCATATGAATCGTAGAATCTGCTTAAATGAAGAATCTTCTTGTGAAACTGAATTAAAATATATGACCAGAACACATAGGGTCTTTGACTAGATGGTTACACACATCTTTTAAAGTGTCCCATAGCTATCATTAACTACATGACCACCCTCAACTTTCCGGAACCAATCTAAAGGGTTTAGGTAATTAACATGGTAGGAAACTAAATCAGGGCACTTTTAGCTACAGGTAACAGAAAACCCAGTTCAATCTAGCTCAATTAAAAGTTCAATGTATTCTATCTATAATGAAAACAAAACCCAAAGATAAGTAGACTCTAGGATTAGTTTATTCACAGGTTCAGCAATGTCCTCAAGGACATCGTTCTTTCTTATTCTCTTACTCTAAACGTTTACTCTGCAGTCCACACATTGGTGTCATATTCAACTTTAGGGCCAGGTCCTCTCATGAAAATAGCTGATTACTAAAAAAAAACTTAATTAGAATACATGCTAATGATATTCAATGGGAGAAAAAGAGAGTTGCTTTTCTTTCAAACACAGCAGGAGTAAGCACCTCCTTGCATCCCATTGGTAGATATTAGCTAAGAAGGTCCATTCCTAACCCAGTTCATAGTTAGGGGAATTATATTATAGTTATCTCATGAATTTTCTGGGGTGAAATGCATGACTGGGGAGCCACCACAATGTCATTGTCTCATTTTCTTCCTCCCATGCACTCTCTGTTTTATAATAATGAGGTGTAATTCACATTCAGTAAGACACACATCTTAATTGTTCAACACAATGAGGTCTTACCTTTGTGTAACCCATGTAACCACCACATAAAACAAGATACAGAACATTTATATCACCCCAGAAAGTTCCCTCATGCATTTTGGACTCTTTACACCAAAATAGTCTGTCATATTTTAATATAAGGTTAATTATGAAGCTTGTATTTTGCCCAGAAGACAAAGAAGAACAATGATGAAATTAAAATCTCAGGGAAATTGTTCTTTGATATAATCCTTTCAAAATTGTTTTCTAATTAGCATAATTACTCTGAGAATATTGATTATCTTTGGGAAATTCAGAAGTTGCTGTTTTCCAATTGCCAGAGGGCTATGTGTGTGCTGACAAGGCTCTGTTAAAGGATTCACTCACCTTCTGTACAATTTCAGAAATTCAATTAATGAATCTAAACACCACCACTGAACTTTAGTTCATAAGCAAATTGATTTATGACACTACATATTTGTATTTTAAAATGTTACTATTGCTAGAAAGAGATTCTAATGTATTTTCATCTTGTTTCTATGTATATATTCACATATTATAAAATTTAAATGTAACTGGCTTAAATTTCCATGACTAGAAATAGATAATGGCAGTTAGAAAACATATTACATTAACTCATTTCTTCCTGTCACCTTATCTTAAAAGTTCTTAATTTTTTTCTTTTGAGCACTGAAAATACACACAAAAAAATAGATCTGAATAAAATTAACTTTGTTTTTCACTCTTTCACATTTGTGTTCCCAATAGTCCGGTAAGGTTTAGATTCTATCAGAAGTATTCAGATATGCAGTGGGCAATTGACAATTTCTACCTCGGCCCTGGATGTTTGGACAACTGCAGGGGCCATGGAGATTGCTTAAAGGAACAGTGCATCTGTGATCCAGGATACTCTGGGCCCAACTGCTACTTGACTCACACTCTGAAGGTAATGGTAAAAGTCGCTGAGGGAAACATTTACTCAAATTCCAGATCACGCCTTAAGAACAAAGTGCAAGACTAATAACTAATAACAAAATTCTTTGGGGGTCGGGGGCAGTCAATAAAGCCTTTGTATAGAAACTGAACAAATATACCTTAGGCTTCTTAATTATGGGAATATTAGGATCAAGTTCTAATTCAATTTACCCAATTTATAAAATGCACCACCCAGTATAGGTTAAAGAACATACTCTTTTTTCTTTTTTTAAAGCACATTCATGTTAGTATTAAACCTTGTATGCATCACCTTTTTTCATAGATGTACTGCTGTAAGGAGGATATTGTTGTTGTTATGAAATAAAGTAATAACAGAGAAACAAAATCAAAACAATTTTTTTTGAAAGGCCTAAACAAGTTTTGGGTTTTTGTTCAGAAAATTTGATGTTCTAGTTTGCAAAGTACTGAAATGGGTTGTGTATTAAAAATAGAGAGTTCATTCTTGAGAAGATCTTAACTATAATTTGAGGAGGTGAAATAATTGCTCATAAAATATAACCAAAATGAGCCCCCAATATTTTACTTCCCTGCTATCATTGGATAATAAGCTATTCCTGGTTGTTGTTTATTCTTAGTTAAAATGGTAAACTAGAGACTCAGGGAAAATATTTTATCCTAGATTTTGAGTATTTCTCCCTATCACCCTGGGTCTTCATTCTGATAAATATGTGAAGCATCTTTCAAGGTGCCTTCCAAGGGTAGTTTACTTTGACTTCATACAGAAAACTTTGCTTTCAGATGTCCCTGCTAAACCACACAGACATTCTATGTGCATTCTGTGCTGCAAGTTAAAGTGTCTTGGTTGCCTAAAGCTGTTGCCAAAGTAGGTGGGGTGGGGGTGGGTAGGTTGGGAGGAGGGGCTTCAAGGGGAGCACATACTCTAAGGGGAACAAGAAAATCCAATGGGTTATATTGAAGAAAAAAGTGCTAGAACATCTATTTTATTTTATCTGATTCCTTAAACTTTGATTTCTTGTGCATGTTTCATAGTATCACAATACATTTAATAGTACCTTTATATGTTACATAGGTAAATATACATATTTTGAGAGTATATGCTTAAGAACTCTTTACAAATAGGTGTGTATTATAGTCAACTCACTATTGGTTTTGTTTTTTTTTAAGATTTTTTTTAGACTTTAAATTCCATTTATTAAACATTGTTTAGACAGTTTAAGTGATCTTCATTGTATGATTAAAAACATTGTAGGTCCTCCCTTTTGGCCTACGGGTTAAGTCTCAGCCTTCCACCATGACTGTCCTCCATGACAGCCTGAGTTCCATCCCCAGCCAGAGAGCTAACCACATATGGTGCAGCAGAACTCTCCTGTCTCCCCACTGCTCCCCTTAGTAGTGTATTTCACTAGATCCACCTGTTCTGCTCCCCACTTTGTTGCTGGTGAATCCTCTCAACCCCCACACCTCTGGCCTACATCCCAGTTATTCTACACAAAATAAATAAAATAAAAATCTTAAAGGAATAATTCCTTTTAAAAAATTGTAGCGCTAGCTTGTTTTTTCAAGTATATCTTTGGAAAAACAGTTGAAATCAGTGCTTTTTTTAAAGTCCAAGATTTAATTCTATATTGCTTTCCTTGAAATTCTCTTCAACCACATCTCACTTATTTTTTTCCAGACTTTCCTGAAGGAACGCTTTGACAGTGAAGAAATCAAGCCTGATTTATGGATGTCCTTAGAAGGTGGAAGTACGTGTACAGAATGTGGGATTCTTGCTGAGAACACTGCACTCTATTTTGGGGGATCCACTGTGAGACAAGCTATTACTCAGGATTTGGATCTCCGAGGGGCAAAGTAAGTTAATGTTTTGTTATTTTTATCACAACATAGCATTTTGGCCCCAGTGCAAAGAACATATGTGTGGAATTTGTTATCCAGGACTTCAGTAGACTGATGGACAATATATGCTTCCATTCAGATTCCTGCAGTACTGGGGACGCATCGGTAGTGAGAACAACATGACCTCCTGTCATCGGCCCATCTGCCGGAAGGAAGGCGTGCTGTTGGACTACTCTACTGACGGAGGCACGTTTCAGGGGTGAAAGTCATGCCTTGCTTGCACAGATTCCCACGTTCCATCCAATGCCCCTCAGTCTCTGCAAAACTTTGCTGATTTTACAGTGCAAACAGTGGAAGTTACACAGGAAACCTACAGTTCTTGTTTATATTACACTTTCCATCTGTTAAGCAAATTCTACTGGAAAAAAAAAGGACCGAGAGAAATTGTATTTTAAAAATAAGGTCCAAGTTTTATAAGGAAAAATCTCTTTGCTTAAATGAAGTTTGATTATAATTTATACAATAAAATAAATTTTGTATGGTTTCCCAAGTAAAATACAATCTTACAAATATTTCCAAAGTGTTTTTGAAAACTTATATGTGAACAAGCATGTACTAAATGTACTAAATACTATAGAGAATCTGCAAGAAAACCTTATTGTGAAAGAAGTTTGAATTTATGAGTACATCATATATGATTTGAACAAAATTCTGTTTCATTATTTAGTGTAGCTGAAACCAGAACAATAATGCCATGAAGTCTTAGAAAGTCAGCTTTTGCAGATAGGTATCATTCTTAATAACCAGTAGATAAGTAAATAGAAAACCCAGAGGTATTCAAGTTATAATAAAAGTGTTTTCTTAAGTAAGTTAAGCATCCCACCTATAGTCTTATCAACTGATGAAGTTTCTTATCATTTCAACAAATTATAAATTGCATAGAATTACAGTAGCTACATTTTAAAATACTAGGACTGCTTGTCTAGAAATATATCATGGATGTATGTCATAATTTATGAAAAATGGTGCATATAGGAATCTAAAACAAAATTTTAAAAGCAGAAAGTAAAAAGTTTTTACTTTAATCTTTACACTTTTGGCCAAGTACCCCTAAATACTCATCCCTTCATTTTGTTATCCTTATATTGATATAGTGTAGTATATATAGTAGTGAACACTCACTACTATACACTACTATACACTACTATATACTACTCTACACTACTATACACTACTATATAGTGTAGTATATATAGTAGTGAACACTCCTTTTAGTCAGCAAAATCAGTTTATTACCTTGTTAAATATTTGTTTGGGAACTTACAGCAGCTACAATAGACTGGTGGTTTGTGAGGGGTTTTCCAATTACGTAACTATGTTGGCATATTTGTTATTTTAGGGATTACTTGGACTTTGCTTCATGAAATGGATTACCAGAAATACATTTCTGTTAGACATGACTACATACTCCTTCCTGAGGATGCCCTCACCAATACAACTCGACTTCGCTGGTGGCAGCCTTTTGTGATCAGCAATGGACTTGTGGTCTCTGGAGTGGAGCGTGCTCAGTGGGCACTAGACAACATTTTGATTGGTGGAGCAGAAATCAATCCTAGTCAGCTGGTCGACACTTTTGACGATGGTAGGGAACAAGATGTTGAATAATCTTTCCTCTGAACTTTTCATCTGCTTATGAGTTTTATGAACCTTTGTCTTCAGATGAGTTACTATGTGAAAAGCATTTAGAACAGTGTCTAGCTCATAGTCACTGCTCAGCAAATATTAGGTATTCTTTTTCCCCCGTGGTTTTTAAATCAAAGTTGGCTACTTTTTGAAATATCAAGAGAATTTAATAATTCCTGTTAAAGAAAAATGTCTGACTCTAATATAATTTGAAATTTCAATACCCCCCCCCCAATTTTAGTTTCTTCAGGTGTTTCTGTACTGCAGAGATACACATTGCACTGGTTTAACAGTATACCAAAAAGAATTGTATAATGGTGCCAGTTACCTAGACTAACAATGACATTTTAAATTTTGGTAAATCATTATATTTGCATTTAATAATCTTTTCTAAATTTGACTTCTGATTTTGAATTTGTATATCAACTAAATGAAATGAAAATCAGTCTTAAGGAGTAAGCAAAAAGCTAGAGCATAGATATTTAAATAATTCAACAATAAACCAATCAGTTCAAGAAAATAACATGCCATATTTCTTCCAATTTTCTTTAACAGAAGGCACTTCCCATGAAGAAAACTGGAGTTTTTACCCTAATGCAGTAAGGACAGCAGGATTCTGTGGCAATCCATCCTTCCACCTTTATTGGCCAAATAAAAAGAAGGACAAGACTCACAATGCTCTCTCCTCCAGAGAACTCATTATACAGCCAGGATATATGATGCAGTTTAAAGTAAGGGGAAGTGACTCTTCAAAACAGAATATGGCATTACGTTTGGGAGATAGGGGAATGTGTGTGGGGAGAATGCTTATGTGGAAAACTAGAAGGAAATGATTGATTTTGCTCATTAAGAGAGACTATCTTATGAATAAAAGAAGTAATCTTTCACAAAGGCCTTTATCAGGTAGCATTATTTGAACATAGATAAAATCTGTGAGTATGTTGGGATGAAGCAAGAAATATAACTGTGTAATATCTCCTATGTAACACTGAGTTCAGTTTCCATCAAGCCATTTTGCGTCTTAATCTACCCTTTTTTATTATGACTTTCCATTTTCCTTTTCTCCCTGACTTACAAACGAAAACCTGTATATTAGGTCAGTTGTAATTTCCCAAATCCTCAGAAAATTAAAAAGGACTCTCAAATCTTTGAAATGCATATTTTACTTATTTAAAAGGCTAAAAGATAACACTTAGGAAGTAATTAATAGACAATGTCAATAAAGCAATAAATCAATTTTATTGCTTTATTGATGTCTTTATTAGTGAATTCACTTAAAAAAAGGTCATTACAGAAATGCATTTTATTACTAGATCATTTTAAAGATTATTTAATTATGAGTTATTCTAATTTCCTTGTATAAAAAGATGAGCTGAAAAGTTCAGTAATAGTAAAAATCCTTACTAGTAGAAATAAAAGTATTTTCACAGCTGGAATGAGCAGGAAATGGGAGTTACTTAATGGGTATAGAGTTTCAGTTTTGCAAGATGAAAAAGTTTTGGAGATGTGTTGCAAAAAATAATTTTTTTAAGGTATCCACTCTTCATCATTCTATGTTAAACCCTCTTTCTGAAACTAGGTGAGGCAAATTTCCCAAATGCTGCCACTTCCAGACAATCTTTAATGTAGTTACATAAAGGATGTTGAGGACCATATCCAGTGTTACATCACCCCTAGTTGCAAGATACATTCCTTAAAAGTGGAGGCTTCCCTCTACTGTGGTCTGTATCAAAGTTTTCTTATTTGACTGGGTTGATGGGGGCTTCCTCATTTGCTGCCTCCAATAATCCAGAATAGAAGAGAGTGAAACTTTTTTCTTTAACCAAGTCAATTTTTTTTCAAGTTTGTCCCCAGAAATTTAATAAAGTCAGCAAAACTACATTTTTTAAAGTTCCCATAGACCTAGTGCCACATCAACAGATTTACCCATTCCTTGTCTTTCCCTTCCTCTCTGTACCCTTGACAGTGCTGTTCTTGCCCTCTACAACCTGTAAACTTCTCTTTGCCCTTGGCACTGGGTTCTCTGCCGTTTCTCTTCGTATCTTATGCCATTATATCCTTGATGTTTACTTCTCTCTCCTTTCTGGCTCCTCTTCTTCTCTCAACTTTCTAAATAGCATCATTTCTCAGTATTTCATCTCAACTTTCTTCTCTCCATAGATATTCTCACCATTGGGAACTCTACCCATCCTTTCATTTGAAGTATTATATCTTTAAGAGCAACACCCAGCTCTGCATACCCAGCCTTTACTAGCTCACTAACAATTAATTTAGAAATTTTAATAGCCCATGTACATTTCTACACCTTTGTCTTACTGACATCTCAACTCACTGTGTCTGAAAATGAACTTCATATCTCCCCTCCCCACACCAACTCCTCTTTCTGATTTTCGTTTTTGTGGTGACAGTGCTACCTGTCACCTATTCACCACTTTAAATTTTAAAGTAGTCTTTAATTTTCACTTTTAACTTCACACATCTAATCAGTTGCTTCTTCCTTTTCATTCCAGTCCCCAAGGTTCTTGACACTCATTCCCATCTCTCTTCATACTAGTCCTACCTCCATTCTGGTCCTAATTAAATCAGTGGTCCATTAACTAGTCTTTCCACCTTTCTTCTCACTCCAAGTCTGCCTTTAACAGCACAGATTGATCTTTACAAATGACAGTTCTGGGCACATCATTCTACTGTTCATAATCCCTTAATGAATCCCCATTGCCTGCCAAATTGAGGTCATTCACCTTAGACTAGAATTCATGGTCTGCCAAACTCAACCAGTCTTTCTAACCTTTCTCCCAACATTTCACACAGTCTACACCTGGATTAAAACATCGCAACATGCTGTGCTCTAGACTGGCATAGTGCTTTCCCACTGTGTGTCTCCGCACATACCCCTTCTTCCAGTTCGGTGTCTTTCTCCTTTGATGACCTCTCAGACTCTGCCCATTTCTTGAGCACATTTCACATGTATCATATTTGAGGAATTATTTTCTAATTCATTTAATTAAATACAATCTTTCTTCCTATGAAAAACAAAAGCATTTTATTTGTATCTTTTCTGATTTCCATTTCCATTATTGGAATGTATTTCTTACTCTCTCTCTGAAACCAGGATTGTTTTATTGATGAATGTTTGGCCTGAAATTTTTGGCACTAACCTTCCGCAATATAAGGACTGAAATAAGACTTGTTGATTAAGTGGATGATTAGGATTAAATCTGAATTACCAAATTTTTATAGCACTTTTTGCATTATTGATCATTCAAACATTTAATTGCATATACTATGGAAAGCTGTTATTCACGTGGATGTAGGGGAAACTCTATTAATGAATATTAAATAATTAAAATTCCCCATTTTAATTACCAATAAAAATTTAATAGTAACATCAGAAAAGTTAGAATATCAATGCAAATGTTTTGAACCAGTGCTGTTTTTTATTTCTTTCCATAAATTCTTCACATGCTAATTTCCTTAGGGCCAATTTACCTTCCCCCAATTTATGATTACTGTCATACTATTAAGTAAATAGAAATAACATTTCTTAAACATTAACTCTCACCTCTACAGAAAATATTTTATCTTTTTTAGAAATTTTGTATCCTGGTAGGCTACTTTGTAAAATTTTCTCTGAATATTTCCTGGTTCAGAGTTATAATGCAAAAAAAATAGCATTTCTAATTGATGATAGGTATCATTCAGTCTTGTCTGATATACATTAGTGGTTTGTCTTTCTTTTAGATTGTTGTGGGTTGTGAAGCCACTTCTTGTGGTGACCTTCATTCTGTAATGCTGGAGTACACTAAGGATGCAAGGTTGGTGAATAATTTTTTACATTTCCTCCAAACTTGAGTATACAATTCAAATGGTTGTTCATTTTTAAAGCAGCTGCTTACAGAGGCGCAATCTTCTGTGTTAAAAGTGACAGTTTGTGTGTATTTCACATGTACAGATTTCACTCATACAAAATTCCCACATATGTCTTATTTTCAGATTTTCATTCAATCAAGAAAAATCAATTTCATATTAGGCTGTAGCTGACAAAGTTTATATTTTAAAATAGGGAGCACAATGGACTATGGTGGAGGGTTGTGAGTGCCTTGGTGTTGGGTATGATGTGGTAACATACACCTCTAAATCATACAGTGTTCCTAGTCATTGTTGCCTCAATAAAAAATAAAATAGGTAAGACGAGATTAGTCTTCAAAGTGAAACTCTCTTTTATTCATGTTGCTCATTTTCAACCAAACTTAACAGAAATTTAAATCAGGGGCCTCCCTGGTGGCCCAACAGGTTAAGTACAGAGCTGTGGAGCTGTTGGCAACTGCTGTGGAAGTTCGATGCCTGGCGCAAGTTCGATGCCTGGCCAGGGAGATTCCCACATGGCGCAGCAGACCTCTCCTGCCTCAGCCACTGCTCCCCTCAGCGGTGTATTTCAGTCGATCTGCCTGTTCTGCTCCCTACTCTATGTCTGGTGAACCGTCTCACCGCTCCACACCTCTGGCCTACACCCCAGCTTGTACACATAAATAAATACATCTTTTTTAAAAAATTTAAATCAATAAAATATCTGAATATGTTTCAACTGAAGTTACATCTCCTGAAGCATAGGGGCAGACCAGAATAAAAGTTTAAGGTAGTGCAGTCACCTTGTGAAAGTATTGGTTACTCCATCTCCCACCACCAATTTTAAAAATGAATTATAGTGAGGAAAGTTAAGGTGGACCGAATTTGATCAGTGGACTCCAGGCACATTTCTGGTAATAATATCAGTGAGAAGCCATTAGAATGCACCATCATGCATGCTATTATTTTTTCCTATTATCTGTGAATATATTAGTGTACTTGTAAAGACTTAGACTATATCTTTCTGAAACAGTTTTCCAATTTTCTTTTCATTGTCTATACTTCTAAAAATATATCAGAAATTGACATAAAAATATCTCAATTTAACCTAACCCTAAAATATTACCCTACCATTAGAAAAGACTTACATTTTTCTTAAGAATTTTCTAAAACAAACTCTTTGGTTTCTGCAGGTCTGATTCCTGGCAGCTCGTTCAGACCCAATGCCTTCCTTCCTCTTCAAACAGCATCGGCTGCTCCCCTTTCCAGTTTCATGAAGCCACCATCTACAACGCTGTCAACAGCTCAAGCTGGAAGAGGATCACCATTCAGCTGCCTGACCATGTCTCCTCCAGGTGGGCTGCATATAGTGGTCATCTGTGCAGTTATCTGGTAATAGTGACCTGAAAACAACTAATAAAATGGGGCCTGAGTTTTAGCTGCAACTCTAGTACTGTCCCCCTCCTTTCACCAACTCATACCCCAAAACAATTGTGTGTCCCAAAATGAAACTTATAAGTGATCTTATTTATAAGTGATTTGTAGATCTCAAATTTTCTTTTTACTAAATACCACAGCATATGCCAAACTTCATCTTGGGCCCCCAAATCACAGGTGACCAAAGGTACAGGTGACTATAGTTGGCACTGTATCAGCCCCAATGCCCTGTGTTCCCCAGAGGCTGTACATCTCATCCCAGATAGATCCCCTCTGGCGTGTGCAGTTCTGGCTGGGTTACACAAAGCCACAGGATAAACATAATGGAGTGAAATCACCCTAGAATTAGCTTTCCTTATACCCCAAGATTTGGAAAATGATGTACTTCTATAGAAAAAGTGCACAGGTTTATTGTTTATTATTCTTATATAGAATAAGAAATTTTCTGGAAAAACACAAGCTTCCAGAACTGGAATTTTAGGGAATGCTCTGAATCTAAGCTGACTCACCTTTTTCAGTCAAGTGCTTAGGGAGAAATTTGGGGAGCCCTTTTTTCACAAATAGTCCCCATTCCCAGAGGCTAGAAGCTGGACACAGGCGTGGCAAATAACAGCATACTGAATCCCTTCTGCTTTCTGTGGGATTTTCAGTGCAACACAGTTCCGCTGGATCCAGAAGGGGGAAGAAACTGAGAAGCAAAGCTGGGCAATTGACCATGTGTACATCGGAGAGGCTTGCCCCAAGCTCTGCAGTGGGCATGGATACTGCACCACCGGGGCCATTTGCATCTGTGATGAAAGTTTCCAAGGTCTGAATCTAGACTGATGAATTTAAACTTTAGGCAAATGAGCAAAGAGTCCTAGATGTTTGGAATTTTTCCCTTTCCCCTAATCCAACAAATGATGATCTTTTGAATTTGAAACTCTATAAACATTTACATAAGCTTTACTATTCAAATCAAAGGGAAATGCAAGCACACACACATCTATCTCACTTAAATGCCAGTCTTCAGCTCAGTGATCTCTGAGAGACACTTCCAGTTTACTCATTATTCACTTATTTGTTCGACTTCATTATTGAACATCTTATGTTGCTAATTACTGTGCTAGGTGCCTGCGTCCAACAATGAATAAAATACACTCTGGTCTCAAGAATATTCATGTACAGAGTCAGAAGGAAAACAAAAGTATGAGTTATTTCCTACTATAAAATTCTCCCTCAACAAAGGGATGGAGAAAAATTAGCTTGGCCTCTCCTGCCAGGGTGAGAGTTCCCTACTGAGACTCAATAGGGTAAACAGGCAGATGTTATGTTTTTTAAAAAAACAGACTTACACAAGCAGTAAGTACATTAGCACCTACATATTTAGTAAACATTGACCCAAAAATAATGGGATTTTTTTTCAAAAAGATAAGTCAATAATTGCTCAAATAAAAAAGAAACACTAATTTCTGGGAATTTCTATCCGCTTGGTATTTTGTTCTTACAGTGACAAGAATGGATTAAATCTGAAATTGAATATTTGTTCTTAATCTTTGATGATTCTACTTGTTCCAAGTAATTTTGGTGATTGTTCATTTCCCTCCAGGTGATGATTGTTCTGTTTTCAGTCATGATCTTCCCAGTTATATTAAAGATAATTTTGAGTCAGCAAGGGTCACTGAAGCTAACTGGGAGACCATTCAAGGTGGAGTGATAGGAAGTGGCTGTGGGCAGCTGGCCCCTTACGCCCACGGAGACTCCCTCTATTTCAATGGCTGTCAGATAAGGCAAGCTGCCACCAAACCTCTGGACCTCACTCGAGCAAGGTAACAAAGCTTCTATGTTGTGCAGAATTAGAGTTGGTTGCAAGCCTGTCATTGTTCACTGTCTGTTCGATATGGTCATGACCTTCCTGGCACTGTGTCATTAAGCATTGAAAACTTAAATATCATTTGAATTTGGTATGAGAAAGCATTTATGTATTTCACCTCTCATAATTATGCTTTGCTTAAAAAATTAAAAATACATAAATTTAATAAATTATAAATAAATTTGCTTAAATTATTGTAGAATTACCTTGTATTTCTTCACTCGTATTTAGTGATAATGACATAGGCATAAGCCTAGAGAAAGATCAAATATAAAAAATTGGTATGTATTTTTAATCCACACACCATACACCTTAAACGTACAATGTTACATGTCAATTATATCTAAATAAAGTTGAAAAATAAGTAAAATATTAAAAGTTGACTCTGGATAAGCTATATGGATAATTGAATGTGGACTAATTATAAGCATGTAAATGGAAAAGTGTATGTGAAGTAGATTTGTAGTAATGCAAATATTTACCTATGCAATATAGCATTTGTAGGTACAGAAAAATAGAAATAGAGGCTTGATAGAATAGAGCATTAAAATTCTGCATGCTGGGCCTCCCTGGTGGCACAAGGGGTTAAGTCTCAGCACTATGAAGCTATCCAGAGCCACTGCAGCACAAGTTCAACCCCTGGCCAGGGAGCGTCCCATATGGCACAGCAGACCTCTCCTGCCTTGCCCACTGCTCCCCTCAGCAGTGTATTTCAGTCAGTCTGCCTATTCTGCCCCCACTCTGTCTCTGGTGGATCCTGGCCTACTCCCCAACTCTTGTATGCATAAATAAAATAAATCTTTAAAATAAAATTTTGCATCTGCGGGAGCTGCAATCTCTGAACAGAGAAATAGAGATCCCAGGAGAGCTGACTCTCCTTCTGCCCGCTTCAGCTCCACCGTCTTAGCCAGAACAAGCACAGCTCTTTTTCACTGTATTTCATAAAAAGATTCAAAGGCTTTGTGAAGGTTGCAAAGTACCGATTATGTTCACTAAACCCAGATATTTGAGAATTAGATGGTTGGTTAGTGAGAATGTAGATGTTTACTTGAAACTTTTCACTTTAGAAAATATTAGTATTGTATTTTGTGAGACAGAAAGGTAGGTTTGGGGGCCTTTGCTATGATAAACAATGAAAATGTAATAAAATTAATTCTGGTATAGTAACCATGAAGATGCCAGAAGTTACTGTGTCCACCCATCCCCATTTTTTTATTTATTTATTTATTTTTTTTTTAATTTTTTTTAAAAGATTTTATTTTATTTATACATACAAGCTGGGGTACAGGCCAGAGGCGTGGGGTGGCGAGAGGGTTCACCAGAGACAGAGTGGGGAGCAGAGCAGGCAGATCAGAAGTACACTGCTGAGGGGAGCAGCGGGCAAGGCAGGAGAGGTCTGCCGCACCATGTGGGATTCTCCCCGGCTGGGCGTTGAACTCGCGTCGCCCGCTGCCAACAGCTCCACAGCGCAGCGCTTAACCGCTGCGCCACCGGGGAGGCCCCCCATCCCCATTTTTTTAAAAGATATACTTAATCTAGAGACAACCTTATGTTTTCCATTTACGGTAACAACTAACTGCTGAGTTAACAGTTACTCATCATATTATAAAGTAATTTTGTTTTAAAGTAATTTGCATTTCTAAGTCAAGTTCTTTATTTGACCACCAACTCCAAATAGGACTGCTCAATTAATCTTTAGGAATCTCAGGACGATAGATTTCCCACGTTTAAAAATGGTATCTTGCAAGGATAAAGATGCCTGTGGGAAAGCAGAAGGGCCTAGCAAGCGGAACAGCAGACGTGGTATGAGCCTGGTGTCTGCCTCACTTTTCCCTCAGCTCTGATCTCGACATCCTTTCCTAAAATAGACATGATGGTTTATCTTTGTCCAGATGCCTGCAGCTTAAAGCTATTTGTTAAAAATCAGGCAGCCTAAATATTGTGGCTGTAGCCCTTGTCCTCTCCATGTCCTCAGCTGTCTCTTTGGTCCATAGTATTTTCAGAAAATAGAAGATGTTTCAGGTAAAATCCTCTAACAAGATTTCTAACGTCATGAAAAGAGAAAAGATTTTTGAAAGTCAAAATTGTTTTCTTTGTCTAGAAAACCATTCTTCTGAGGTTATTCTTCACATGTATGAGATGCATGAAAGATAATATAGATAAATTTTCTTGTTAATGCGGTAGAGTCAAAACTGAATGCTGCTATTTTCACAATATTATGAACTTAGAAATTACAGCCTATGGAACAGAAAGATTGAAAAAAAACTAAGTGTAACTCCTTTAATACTTTCTTTTTTTTAATTAAGAAAATAATTTTATTTATTAAATTTATATATTTTCTTAAATCATTCATTTTGGACAGTATTTGATTTCTCCCCTCAGAGAGTCCCCGTAGTTCTCCCACCACCACAGCACCCGCGACCCATTACTGCAGTCCCTTGTGCTCTCCTCTCCCTTTTTTTCTGATCTTTGTTTCTGTTTTTCAGCAAAATCATGTTTGTTTTGCAAATTGGGAGCACAGCGCAGACCGACAGCTGCAACAGTGACCTGAGCGGCCCCCACGCCGTGGACAAGGCCGTGCTGCTGCAGTACAGCGTCAACAACGGGATCACCTGGCACGTCATCGCGCAGCACCAGCCCAAGGACTTCACACAGGCTCAGAGGGTGTCTTACAATGTCCCACTGTAAGTGGCCTGAATGGCAAGGCCTGGTCTTGTACTCGACCCCTGCGAATCACAAAGCTTGAGTTAGTATTTGGGTAAAGTTCCTGAACCAACACTGCAGAAGTAGATGGTGACAAGCAAGACTTCCCCCATCTCCAAAGTGTGTTACTGCTTTCTATTAGGACAACATGCAAAAAAGGAAGCCAGGAACAAGGGCAAGAGGGAATGGAAAACACTAAATGCATAAGCATTTTGCATAGTTTCCTTCCTCTAACCAGTATGTCTAGTCGTTTAGAGAACAACATTCTAAATTTTCTGCTGGGCACACTAGTTTGAAAACTTTCTGAGGCTAGGCAACCGTGTCAGTTTTGCATAGCTTCTAGCACCGTTCCTTTCACACAGAAGACATGCTTGTCAACCAGATGTTTTGCTCTTCCAGGTACTAGTGGAGCAAGGGGGAGAAGAGAGACAAATGTATAAGTGTTCCAAGTCCAGGGGCAATAAAATTTAATATTTCTTAGAGGAGTACTATGACCTATGCAACTCTGAATTCCATACCCAAAGTGTCTGCTGACATAGATTATCCATTATAATATTTGAAGTCTGGGTTACACATTCCAGAAGCCTGTCTCTTTTCTAGTGTCTAATCTCTTTGTCCTTCTGTGACCCAGGGAGGCTCGGATGAAAGGAGTCCTTTTGCGCTGGTGGCAGCCACGCCACAACGGAACAGGTCATGATCAGTGGGCTTTGGACCATGTGGAGGTCGTTCTGTGAGTATCTGATAACATACAGCATCTTATGTCCATTTCAGCAAGGTTTGAAATTCCTTTGATGTGGCATGCTCCTTAAATCAGCCAGAAGTGTTCCTGATGCGAACCCCCCCCCCACCCTCCCCCAGGACTCTGGTATAGATTCTTCAGCAACTGCAAACTATAGCTCACGTCGATGTGAAATAACAAAGCCCCAAATGTGATTTAATGTGCCTTAGAAAAATTCAGTAAGCAAAATGTTACTTTTTAGGATTTTGAGGATCTGACAATATTAGTTAAATTGAATCAAATAAAGCCTCCAGGTTAATGGGGAACAAGATGTTTACAGATCTGGGTTGCCTTATAAGATGGAATGAAAAAAAAAAAGACTGTGCTGGCTAATGTACAGATTATCACTAGAAAGGATGCCTAATTACAAACACCTGTCTTATCCACAAATGCTTGAGGCATTCTCTCATTGAATGACATGGTTGCAACTAGAGCAAAGAATTTGTAATTTGAACATTCTCCTGACCAATCCAAGCTTTTAATAAGTTAAGGGTGTTTTCCTCATGGTTTCTCCCATGTAATTAGGTTGTCACTGCTCTCACCTAGCTGGGTTGACTGTTCCACAGAAGGATGACTTGCTTTTTCTCTAACAATCTAGTTCCTGTAGAAGGGGAATGCTTATGTCTCGACGGGTTCGGACTGATGGCTCCAAGTGGTTGGCAAGGAGAGGCGAATCTTCTCGGTAGATAGGTTCAAATATTCATTTTGTTTACCAAATCAGAATGAAATCAGTTCCTTGGCTGATTTCAGTCATTTTGAAAGCAAATTAAAGTGATTAATTGGTAGGAAATCTACCAGATTTGTTTTCTTTCAATCATAGCCATGGCCAGAATTTTTCAGTCTTGAGTTAGCCCTCGTCTTAGTTTTCACCGAGGCACCTGCTTGCATGGCACCCATATCAACCCCCAAATCCAAAAGCAACCCAGACCCTACACAAGCCCCCACTGTGCGCTCTGCTGCTTTGGACAACTTGCTGGGCTCTGCCTCCACAAGACAAAGTTGAAAGGTGAAGTAACAGTCCAGACTCATTTGAATCTATATATGAGGCTGATGTTTGGCTTAGGTGTTGATTTCCTCAGACCACATTATTCCAGGGGAAGTGAATAATCTGAGCTTGAAAATGAATACAACTGTGGGCAGGTCAGAGAGAGAATCCAGATAGAATAAAATCAACCATTGAGTCATTCTTTCCTGGCTACTTGCCTTTCAGAGCAGTGTGCTTCTCAATTTGAACATCAGAATCACTTGGGAGTTTTTTGGACACATCAATAAATATCCCAATGCCCAGGCCCATTCCTACAGATAATTTTATTTAAATTGATCTGTAGTGAGTCCTGAACATCAGTCATTTTTAAATGCACCTCAGGCGATTCTAATAAACTGATTGAAAATCAAATTTACAATCAATGACCACTTTTATCTTTCAAATCTCTTACCAAGACAGTTTACATTAATGGGGCTTCCTGTGCCTGATGAAGCATTACTAAACTTCAAAACTTGACAGTTCTCAAAATAAGACAGGATCTTAACATGTCATGCAATGGAGTAGATATTTCTTCTCCTCCCACCCAGCCAAGCAATTACAAATACCTGTTTTAGATTTCAGAGGCATTTTGTCACTAAAATTTCCCCCCCTTAACTAAAATTAAAGAGTAGGTTGGGACAGAAATGCAAATATATCTCCCTGGTATGAAATAACCCTTCACAATTTGAAAGCAGAACTCTTCTCTGCTGCCTATTGAACTGCTTCCTCAGAAATTCTGGGAGAGTCCCCACAGGAAGTCTTTCCACATAGCTCCCAATGGAACCTTCTGGAATATCTGGTGTTGGTATTATTTTTATAAGCAGCTACCAATATCATGATATTATTAATATTACAAGAATTAAATGCCAGAAAACTGATTACTCCCATATTTCTAGAGCAATAGTCTTGTATTTGTAAAGATTTCACTTTTATTCCATCTCTAGAAACTTAAGACTTTGAAGAATCTATTACTCACCAGGTACCTGTCTGCTCTGACACTGCGTTATTGTCCAAAATTCACAAGGCGATATAATATTGATTCCTTTTTTTCTATTCTTTTTAAATGCCTTATGATTTTTCTGACAACCCAATGTTTTTTATGAAAAAAGAACATTGGCACATAGACACAAAGTTGTATGATTTGACATTTATTCTGTATCTTTCAGTGGATAATTTAAAAATTACAACTTCACACATACCACCATATAATATATACCACCATATAATTTTATGTATTTTACATATATATACATGTATTTATATATTTTACATAAAATTATACACATACAACTTTAAAATCAAATGCAATATCTACAATGACATTTCAAACATTTGTTAAAATTAAAGGACTTAATTTATTTTCATTCCTTTTTTTCATTCTTTTTCACTCTACCCTTGCCAAGTACTTCATGAAGTTGAGTTGTTTTTTAAAAAATACAATGCAAAGAAATTTTATTTTGAGAATTATGTTTTTGATGTTTTGCTCTTATTTTGGCGTATCTATTTCACTCTACCCTTTCAAAGTACTTCTCCTAAGGGTCATAAAAAGTTTTAATATGCCATTGTAGCACCACAAAATAGTCACTTCAACTCATTCATTGCTGAGCTTAAAATTGAAAAGGAAAGTTCCAGAGAGTACAGAAAAATAAAATGTAACAATTTTCCAGGGTATCTTTCAACCACTGAGATACAAAGAGCTAACCAGGGTTTACCCCACCATTCACAAATATTACTATTTATAACTTTGCTACAACAGATGTATATTTTGAAATAGGTCCTATTGAATAAAGTCCTTATTAATTCAAAATATTCTCTTAATTAACTATATATAAAGTGACAATGTTCACTCCTCAAGTCTGAAGGAGAGAGCAGATGGAGGTGGATATCTAAAGACACATGAGCTGTACCTAACTGAACGCCACTAATGGCACTAATAATATGTTTTTGCAACTAATGATTGGGGGTATACATTTTTAGAATGTACTTTCTTTTCTGAGTAAAGATTGGCCTTGTTATATCTTTAATGCCATAGTTTTGCTTTTCTGCATGTGCACTAAGGACACATGCTAAAAACCCCTAGAAAGAAAAAAATGTGGTCACGCATGGTATCTTGAGTTTAACCTCAGTACTGCCCATATTAACAAAGAAGACATGAGGTTGATGAGAATAAATTTAATACTTCTTTAAATATTGTAAGGTTTATGGGTGATCCTTAAATGAACAAGACACATATTTTTAATTTAATAGTTTAATTCTAAAATACTCCATGTGGAAAGATTTTAGTTTCATAACTATCGATATACAGAATGACAAGTCCCACACCATCAAGAATAAACCAATTTTCATATTTAACAGGTAATGTCATTATGCCTAATGTTTCAGAGTGTGAGCTTCCCATTCTGATGATATTTTTCAATAAAGCCTGAACATGAAAAGCACTTCACGATGATTAGTTTCTGCTAATCTACCTTAGAATAGATGAACTGAATTGACAAATCACATTTTTCCAGCCTCACAAGCTTACAAAAAGTCCTCATTCCATAAAGTCTGAATGATGTAGCATAACACAATCATTGACAATTGAGTGTCAGAAACCCAATTTCTCTGAATTCATTTGCTAGTGTAGAATGTTTTCAGTAAATGTTTGTGAATACATTTGGGCAGATCCCTCACAAGATCCATGCTGGTGGGGTTCTTCTCAGGATAAAAGAGAACTCTTTATCTTAACCTTTCTGCTGTACACTCATACTTTTATCCTAAGAATCTCCCTCACTCAACTATGCATTTCATTCACACATTACATTTCCTGTGTACGTGTCTAAGTCACAACCTGTCATGTGTATAATGAAGTGGGCCAATTTTCGCATGTGTACCTTGAAAGCAAACTGCTCAGTAAAGAGAGCCTTTGGGAATTGATTTACTAAAAAGTGAATTATTACCACATTCACTGAAATTGAAAACCAATAGGTTGCTAACTATGGTCTTAAATGCATTTATCAGATTTTAATAATATGGGTTCCATCATGACCATCCCTTCATGCTATTCATTATCAAGATACTGTCACATTTTTGGCACAAATGATTTATGGAGATGAACATATTACATTTGTTGCAAAGCATATTTATCCTTTATTAAATTTGACTGTTATCTGATGTAGAAGACTTCTGTATTTTTAAAAGCCCTTTCCTTAATATTTCAGGAGTAAATGTTTCTTAAAATGAAATAATTTAAAAATCAGATAATAAATTAATAGTAGTTATTGATTTATTACTTTAATATTTATACTTTATATGCAACATTTATGCCAAATGTAGTACTGTAGTCACATGTACCTTGACATATGGTTATGAGCAAATACTGCATGTTGCATTACATAGAAAAGTTAAATATTTGTATGTATTGGGTATAGAAGAATAACTTCTTAATTTCTATTTTCAAAAGAGATGAAAAATCCTATATTGCGTCTAAACCTGATCAGACTTTTATGACTAATCACAGTGCTGCATGCATTGAAAGGCACTTTTTAACTTGTGTTATATTTCATTATTTGCTGTCATTGGTTTTCCACTAGAGTAAGGTAAGTCCTCTTGCTAAATCTGGGGAATTGTTTACTAATAGTTTCATCAGTATCACCTATGCTAATTAAGAGTTTTTATAGAACAACTTTGCAACCCAAATAAAATCTTGAAAACAAATTTATATTTGATACTGAGATATACTGGAACATTTGAAAACTAAATCATGTAAATTTAGTTCAGCCAAATTGCAGTAATTCTCTAATGTATAAAATATTAGCACAACAGCACATAATTGTGTCATTTGGTAACAAATTTGATTTATGTCTTTCTCTGTGCTGGGCACTGATGAAGGTGCTTGAAGTGCTCAGTTTGTAAATTTGTTTGAAGGGGAAAGTGAAAACAGAAATGTGGGCAGAAGACCTAGAGGCTCTGATTAAATGCAATGTTTTCAAAAGAGCATCATGCTGGAGATGCAGGAAGGGGCCTTGACTTCTCAGTTCTAAATTAATAAATGAGTGGACAGGAGTGGATTTATTCATAACACTGTGAGTTCTAGATACTATCCTTAAATAAGGTTGACCTTCTTAAATATATATTTACATGTTTCCTCCAATGGAGGTACTTTAAAACTTAAGAAGGTGAAATGGTCATTACTTGTTGAACTACATATTGGGCTAGAAGTTTTCATCTAATCCTTGCAACTCTCTAAGTTTAACTTTATCAGATGTTCTCATCTCCATTTGGCAGAGAAAAAAATGTTAAATCTCAAATTTAATATTTGAGATATATCTGCCTACCCTTATTTACATTCCTGAAAATGCGTGGCCCTGAGAATAAAATGTACAGCGTCCTCTATGCAGGGGAGTTTCATTGAATAGTTTGAATGGAAGTTTCCCATCTTACACCTACCAGTATTTATCTGAAAGAGGTTGACAGTCCGCTGAATACTTCCTTCTCTAATGGTATAAAGTACTATTTATTGTGTCATATGTTAAGATAATTAGTTACTGATCTGTAAAAATACCTGAATTTCTGTGAAAGCAAATTACTTCTACTAAGTCTCTATCTTCCCTGAGCCACTACCTTATATAAAGAGTAAAATTTCAAAAGAACACATGTCACTGGTTCTTCAAAGATCTTGCACTATCCAAATTTCCTATGCAGAAAGAGCAAAGTATTTTATAATTCCATATACCATCTAAGTGCCTGAATTCCTGTAAAAACTTTAGTCAGCATTTCCAAGAAGCCATTAATGTTCATTTTCCCTTCTTTCAATGACTTACTAAAAACAGGAGCGTTAAAAATGGACCTCATTCTATCCGCAGCCAAATCAAATGGATATGTCAAGCAATGTAGTTTATATACCTCGGGATGAATATTACCTGTTTTCATTAAACTTACAATAAAAAGTACTGTCTCTCCTGTAATCACAATGAAGAAATTAATCTTTAAAATTCCATTGCACCTATTATTATTATGGTTAAAGGTTTCTATATTTATTCATCCACATATAGATAGCTATATGTTTTGTCAAAAACAAAAAATAGGTTCACAGCTCTACTCCACACATAAAAAAAGAGTAAATATGAGATCTTGAAACTGATTTCAAATTCCCCTAATGCCCAATCCTATGTTAGACATAATAGAAACCACAATAATTATTTAAAAATCATGTCAGTTTATTATGTGGTCGTAGTGTCAGCTTCCCATGGTGTTTGAGCCTAAAAATTTCATGAATTGTGAAAATCTGCTTCATTAGGATTCCAAACAAACTAACTGCAGAGTTACTATGTTTCACATACCAAACTACCAGCTAATTTCGAGCATGCTTTGAAAATGTCACCATTTTTAATGTAATGATATGAACACTAGATAAGTATAGTAAATGCTCTATGCATATTAACATTCTCAGAGATGCAAAGATATGCTACTGATACATAAATTTATTTAATTAAAGGTCTTCAATAAATCAAATGTCCGCTAAATTAGATGTAAGCTTCCACACTGAACTGATTAAGGTATGAGAGATGTGCAACCATTTATATTTATTTTCTCATACATAAAGATGGAAAATTTAAATCAATTCCATAACAAGTAATAGTTACATGAAGAATTTGCTTTAAAGCTATTAAAGACATACATCGATTTTTGTTATAATTAAATGTTCCTTTGTTCCCATATATTGAAATTACTTTCATGTCAATCTAGTTTGCATTGAAATAACTAAATATCTTGAGTTTTCTGAATTTATCTTTTTCTCATGTAAAATATTTTAAATTCTCTTTCAGTGACATAACTTTAAACGTGTATTCAACAAAATAATTTTCATTGCTTTAACTTTGCAATTATTCCTTATAGTTAAAGAGTAATGATTTACAACAGGAATCCAATCAGTAAGTCATCAAAAGGTCAACAAATATGCCTCAGCCACCCATGGGTGAAGCAGGAGGCTCAGTGCTGTGGTATGGGTGTTGGGGTTTTTGGGGGACAGGCTGATACACCAACAGAAGTTTAGTCATGGGGAGCCAAGATATGTGCTCAAATCTCTGTTCAAAGCTGAAAATGAGCGCCATGAGCATTCAGTTGGGGGGGGGGGGAATCACATATGGAGGGAATGGGCAACAAAGGAAATGTGACACCTGCAAATTAAGTAGAAATTTAGGAAGTGATATTGAAGATGGGTCACTGAGGCAGGTAAATGAGGCAGAAAGAAGAAGCTCAAGGTGAGTTTGAATAAAGCAATCTGTAGAGGACATAGTGGGGAAAAGAAGACTTGAGAAACAGGTGTAAACATGCAGAGGACTTGAAATATCTAGCTACATTGACTTAGATTTCGCTCCACAGACAAAAAGGTGAATTTCTTTTCAGCAAGGCAAAGCCTTAATTTGAGAAAGGTTTACTAAAACTGGTGTGAAATCCACTGTTTGCCTATATGGGAAGACACACACACACACACACACACACACACACACACGAACAACTCTGCATTCAGTAATACTTCTTTTGTATTTCAAGGTTTCTTTCCAGTGGTGTTTTTTTCATAAGGGCAGAGAATGAAAAGGCAAGTTTAGAGGGCCACTCGCAGGACAATAGTGAATGCCAATTCTAGTGTTTTGTGAATAAAGGCATAACATAGCCTTTCTCCCAACACTCGATTAGTTCAATACTTTTAGGGCATTGTGATTTAAAAAAAAACTGGACTTTACATAGGCGACAATTGGTACTCATAGCAGCTAATAAATAATGAATAAATTCATGACATTGAAACTCATCAACTTAGTTGATACACATAATATTGTCAATTAAGGGAGAGAGGAGAAGTAAAGCTACCTGAAGGCAGATTTGATATTTTTATCTGTTTCTCTACAGTATCTTCAGAGTATATTTTTTTATTACATTTTATAAGTTCATGCATTTTAATAATTTAGAAATCCAGGGTGGAAAGTTATTAGCACTTCATCTTATTTCATAAAATATGTGTCAATGTGATATTGATCTCTTTATCAGGTTTTCACTACAGATATATTGTTATTTGACTAAACATATCTGATAAAAATCACTTTTTGTATTCTCCTGTGTGAGATTTTATTATAGATTTTCTCTTCTAATGATCAAACTTAAATATAAAATCATTTTAAAGCTTTCTGTGTATTTCGCAAGTGCTAGTATAATAACTAATATACTAGGTAAAGTGGTATCATTTTACATCTTAGCATACTGATTATTAATAACCCATGAAAATATACTGCTCAATGCAAAATTACCCTTTCTCTCCTCTTTACCCTAACTCAAGTTCATGGCATGTTCACCTTCATTATATAATCTCATCACATGGCATTATCCTATTCCAGATGCATACTTTATGTTTCCATGAAAATAAAAGACTTTGGGACCAAAGAATATTCAAAAGATGTAAATTTGGAAAATATTGATAGGCCCACACTTAAAATGACATTTTGATGCCTCTTTTAGATATGTTCAGTGTGTGAAAAGAATGTGATTCTTTACAGTGATGTTAGATAATGATCCTTTTTTAAGTATGTTTTCCATTTAAAAACTTAAGCAGCTGAGCCTCCCTGGTGGCTCAAGGGTTAAAGTCTCAAGCTATTGCCAGCCACTATAACATGAGTTCCATCCCCCCAAACCCCCACCAAGGAACTAACCCATATGACACAGCAGACCTCTCCTGTCTTGCCCATTGCTCCCCTCAGCAGTGTATTTCAGTAAATCTGCCTGTTCTCCTTCCCACTCTGTCTCTGGTGAATCCTCTCACCACCACCCCCCCATACCTCTGGCCTGCACCCCAGCTTCTATTGTAAATAAGTAAAAATAAAACAAAAAAACACATAATTTCAGCAACTCTCTTTCATAGTATTGGGCAATTTCCTACAGGAAATTTCCTAAAATAAATTTTCAGTATTTTTAACAGCTTATATGGCATTTACCTATGAATATGTATACGTACCTACTTGGAAGAAATGTATCTACATGTATACATAATTATAGATTCGATTAACTTTCTTAGTATTTTGTGGCCTTTTTTTCAGTGGAGTGTCTTTATAAGGTTGTGTTTATAGATTGTGACCCCAGCTGCTTATTATTGAGGAAGACAATAGAATGCAATATTCTAAGAAAAACTTATTTCATTTTGCTCCCAAGACTACATAAAATAAGATCAAGCTGATTCAGCTAGCTAGTTGTATTTTCCTTGATTATTTTGTTTTTTAAGCTGTACACAAGAATGTTTGCTAAAGGAATTAAATTACATTTCTTCCTTGTTAAAGATGTATTTAAATAGCTCGTGGGTTCAACACATGTTTTCTCTCAAATTAAATCCATTCAAGTAAATATTTTCAAGAAGAACTGAAGAATAAAATTAATCCAAAAGCAGCCTCAGTCCACAGTTACTATAAATCAAGAGAATTGTTTTCTGTTCTAAAGCTGACTAATGAAAAGGAAGAAATTTCAAGACCAAAGGCAGTGAACAAAGGTGTCAGCCTTTAGTTATTCTGTCCCAGGGTGGTGATGTCAGCATGACCTTTAACCCTAAACATTTTCAAATAAGTAGTAGGGTTCTCTTAGGACCTAGACTAGATTGTGCTTTCGGTGATGGGACTTATATGCTCTTTCTCCTTTCCCTCCCTGCCTCTATCCTTCTTGATTTTAACAGCACTCGCAAACAAAATTACATGATGAATTTTTCACGACAACATGGGCTCAGGCACTTCTACAACAGAAGACGAAGGTCACTTAGACGATTCCCGTGAAGAATCAAAAAGCTTATTTTTCCTTCCCACATGTGATGTGTTGCTTTCCATTATTTTAAATCTCGCACTGCATCTGATATCAGGAAATTTCTGTGAAGGACTTGGCAATTAACTGAAAGCCCTTCTCAAGACCAAGTGTACACCACTTCCCCACACTGTGAACTAAGGACAAGTGACTTATTTTCTCATAAGTAAATGTCTTCATGTTGATGTGTCTGTGAAAGTTGTGATCTGTTGTAATATCAGTTACAGTGGCAGTATTGAAAATAAGAAATAGTTTAACAGAAAAAAGTTTAAGCACAAAAATTTAAGAGATGTTATGTTTAAAAATGGCAATTATTACAGTATTTAACATTCTTGGTCACAAAGCTATTTAAGTGGACTGTATTTCAGCTATGTTTTATATTATTAAATTATCATTGTTTGTCTTTTTATGTATTCTCTTCTACAGTATAACACATTGACACTGTATTTACTTCTTATGTTGCAATATTTTGCTGCTGAATTTCTGGCTAATTATATCCTACAGAAAATTCTTTGAAATACCTATTCAAGAAATAGTTGTAAAGATATTGTATCTCCTTTAATATGCTCCTTAAAATGTATGTTGGCTTAGCGTTGTTTTGTGGATAAGAAAAATGCTTGATGTTGAAATATTTTCTACTTAAAATTTGTGGATGAAGACCCTGTCTCCCACAAAGGAGTTCCCATTTCCTTGTCTAAAGATTTTTTGAAAGTGTTCTGTGGCTGATTTACTAACAGTAACTGCCATTTTGTGTCTGTGGTAACAGAGTGATTTGTAAAACAGTGGATGTTTTCATTGTGTTATCTTTGTGGTTGTTTTTCTGCGGGTCATATTCATACCTTCTGATGAAGTTGTACCAACACCAGCAACATTATAATGGCCCTGTAGCCCTGAAGTCTCTATTAACATAACTAAAAGGTTGCACTCTAGGGTGAACCAAGCTAAAAGCCCATGCTTAAATAAAAATTATGTCCAAAAGCCATTTGAAATTCATTTGTCTTTATTCATTTTTAATTAATTTTGTGTAGGATTTGTAACCTCCACCAGGTTTGGAAAGGACAAGGTCAGTTTCTTTTTCATCCTTGATAATAGCAACTATGAAGCCACACATTCAATTTAGCCATTTTTCTCTTACTCAACTTTTTCTGTTATTCACTCCATGTTACACTAAGAAAAGTCAATAGAGAACTCCGAAAATTATTCAACTCCTGAGAACTTTGTTAGCTGCTAACACAATGCCTGTCTCGTAATAAGCACTCAAGCATTCATTTGGCAAAATCTGTCAAGGGTCTGCACTATGCCATAATAACATAAGTGGGGACTTAAGTAATTAGATATTTATTTGCGATGAAAATATAAGCAATTCGAGTAGAAGTTCAAGTACTGTTGGCCGAAATGATTTATCTTGCTATAGAAGACAAAGTTTAGTAATACAGAGACAAATATTTGTATGGCCAGTTCCCATGGTTTCTACACTTTTTTCTCTTATTCACTGCATACTTTAATGTAAGCTATACTCAATATCTATTCTTAAGCATGACATAAAATTCATATAAGGAAAAGATTAAGGTATTATTGATCTGTAATTAGTTTGTAAAACATCTGCATAACAGGAGGCCATAAAGTCAAAAAAAAAAAAAGAAGATGTCACTGAATGGCAGAAGAAAAAGTGACAATATATAACCAATAAAGGAATATACTCTAGAATATATGTGGAATGCATGCAAATAGACAAAAAATAAACACTTTTTTTTAATGGACAGATAATAGGAATGGAAATTCACAGAAGGAAAACTGGAATAACAAAAGATTTAAAGACACTCAATCTCATTAGCAATCATGGAAACATCATTTAAAATACGATGATTTCATAACTGACCAGGGTGGCAAAACACATTGGTTTTGGAAAGAGGAATTTCAGATAAGAATAAAAATTCTTACACAGTGTTGGTGTATACTGATACAACCTTGCTTTTAAATGTAGATTTTATTATTCTCCAGGTATGAGGAGGCCAACAGGTCAGAAGATGATTTCCATTGAAAATATAGTATATTGTGATTCCTAAGAGGAGAGGGGCCTGCCCTGGCTCACCACACAGAAGTCACACAGGAAGCCCCAGCGTCAGTGAGGAGGCAAGTGAGTGTGGGCACAAGCCTTTATTGTAGTCTCCACTGAAAAGGGAAACAAGACAGAGTAGCCAGGTTTAAAATTGGCTAGTTTGAATAAGTCCTGCAAGCTCTTGGCCATAGGGGCTGCTTCCATATGTCTGGCATACAAGTAGATGGCCCGGGGATGATTAGGGCTGGAATATTGCCTCCTGGAATGACAGAGCCAGATAGAAGTGGTTCAGAGTAGAAGTTAATTTTTCTACGAAAGTCCAACATCCTGGGAGGATGTTTGCTATCTCTAAGGATTGGCCAACCCTAGGAGGCATACTCTCCCCAGTCAGAGAGACCCCAGATGCCAGGATATCAAGAATACAGAAAATTTAGTTAATACAAATCTTTGTAGAGAGCAGTTTAGTATCAGTTATTTATCAGTTAGTAACACTGAGTATTACAATGGCAGTACTGTTAATATGCAGATACCATGTCTACATATGACCCAGTGACTTGCAGGCATTTGTCATGAACTCTTACACATATACACAGAAATTCCTGCAAGAATGTTCATGGCAGCACTGTTGTAATTGCAAATAATCAGAAGTTACCTAAATGATCATCCGCATGAGACTGGATAAATTGTGGTTTATTTGCTTAACAGAATTCTATATGGCAGTTAAAATGAATAAACTTAGAATACAGTTATTAATAATAACAGCAAAACAAGTTGCAAAATTGTAAATATGGTATGATGTCATTTATCAAATTTTGAAGCTTATAAACAAATACTGTATGTAGTTTATAAATACAGGCATGTTGTGAAAGAAAATTCAAGTTTAGGCAAAGAAAAAGACTTGTTAAGGCAAAGAGTCAGTAGATCTATGAGTACTGCTATGAAGGCCCTGCCCATTGATGTAGAACAGCATGTTGAAATAGCCTGGACACTCTGGAGCCTTCCCCCTTTGAGGGCCCAGACATTCCACCAAACAGGCATTTCCTCAAGGTAAAACCTTTTATCACCTAAATTCTTGCTTTCTGACACACAGTTTGCCTACCAGAGTTTAAGATATGTCTGTTGTCCTATCTGAAAATTAAGATAAGCCTGCAAAAAAAAAAAAAAAAAAAAAAAAAAAAAAAAAAAAAAAAAAAAAAAAGCCTGCAAATTGTTTCCTCTGGGCACTTATCTCATGAGTGACTCCTCCTTTTTCTGAGAAAACCCCACCTATCCCAACACTTTATAAACCAAATCCCACCTGGAGGGGGACAGAGGGAGAAGGGTAGAAGGAGGAGGGTAGTGGAGCAGTAGTTGACTAGGACAGTCTCTTCTCCTGGTTTGAATAAATTTAACTATTGAGACTTTGTTCCAGTTTAGCAATATGTAGCAAAAATATGAAAGCATGTAAGAATTGTAAATACAAATTCATGATGCTTATTGAAGCTCAAGCAGAGGCATAAGATCAGAAAGGCTTGGGGAAGACATTAATCCTATCTAAAGTGTTTTATTTCATTTTTTAAAAGAATAAAACATAGTAAAATGTTAAGGTTTGAATTATTTGTGTTCATCTAAGTGTTTGTTGTATTCTCTTCTTGTGTGAAGATCTCAATACTACAACCAAAAGAGGGAAAAGAATAATGGAATTTGTCAGGAAGATCAGTGGGGAATATATTCTAGGAATAGAACAAGTGCCAAAGCACAAAGGCAGGGACTAGCTTGGCTCCTAAGGGGAGTTGCGGCTCATTTGAATTTAAGGAGGGGTTCAGTGGAATCAGCCTGGAGAAATAGACAGGAGCCAGTGTTCCTGGAAGAGTCAGGAGTGAAGAAGGTGGAGTTCTCATATTAACAAAATTCAATTTTAACGAGGAGGCATTGAGGAGCTCTTGGAGGGCCTTAAGCAGGTGACCTTGGGGTAAGTCCACTCTGGCCTAGTCGGGGAAAGAGGTTGGAGTAAGTTAACACTTTGTGTGCCAGTGCCCTTTAAATTTACCAGCCCTCAGGGCCGGCCATTTTCTGTGCCACTGCATGACTGGTATAAGCATTCAATAAAACACACACAACTCCTGAACCACTGGATATTAAAAAAACTGTAATATCTCTCATAAAACACCTTACACTTTCACCAAAACAATGTGTAAAGCTTCTAGACTGAGTACCATCAAAGAAATAGCTCCTAATAGTTCCAAATAAATCCACCGTGGCATGAAAAGCCGGAGACTAGATGAACATGTATTAATACGTGAGCGGCCACCTGATAGTGGTGACAAAAACACGTACTAATACGTGAGCACCACAAAGTGTTAAGAAGCTAGGAGACTAATAGGTAGATGTAGGACAACAGCTGCAGAATAATTTTAAATTATTTGACCAGAATTTCCAGGGTAACTACAAATTACCTCACATACAAAACAAAGTAGTAAATGCCAAAAATAATCTCTTATTTATTTATTTATTTATTTATTTTGCAGAGGAAAAAAATTTGCTCTTATTGAAGGAATTCCAACTCAGAGATAAAGAGGGTATTGTCATTATTACCGCATTGAATCCCTTGGGTACTTAGTATAAATAAATTTTTGCTGTTTTTTAATCCAACATGGGTGGAAATTGATGCTGTTTTCATAGAGAAAGGAGACCATGCAATGATAGCGGGAAAGTCTGCCCACTCCAGGGGCCTTATTACATTATTCCAGTGTCTGGAGTCACTGTTCAGAAACCATGCCAATACAGCAGAAAAAGAAAAGTTCTGTCTGGAAAATAAAACTTTTTATGGTGAGAATACTGGTAGAATAATATATGTGAATAATTAAAAAGGCACAGAACTGTGGATAAGATATATTGCCTCAGTAAATCTAGAGACAGTAAACTTATAGCAAACTTATTACAAGAATTCCTTCATGTCACTATCCATGGAAAGCAGACATATTGTGATAAGTTAGATACTTTTAGATACCTATACAGTCACCTTAACATAAACTAAAGGACTTCTAAAGAAGAAATCCTATCACTCTTACTTTAATGCAATTTCTTTCACATCAATATTTTAGGTGAATTGAAGTTGATTCTTTGGTATTCCTTTACATTTCCTAACTATCAGAATATTTATAGTCTAGCATTTGGAGCTTGGTAAAACAGCAAAGGAGGAAAACTGCCTTTGGGTCGCTCTCCCTAAGACACCCCAACACATCCAGAAACTCACCAAATGCCCACAACACAGAAAACCAGCTTATTCTTTGGATGACAGTTTATCTCCAGTCCTTTTTAGTTCCATGTGCCTTTAGAATATTTACCCAAGTTTGGAGATATATTTTTATAATGAGATTATCTGACCAAACTCTCCTCCCCTACTAGTGTGTTAATTCCATGAGACCAATTTACCATTGTACTCTCATTGTCTGCCAGTAGTGTTTTGCTTGTTAACCTGTAACATGAAATATAATATCTACAAATATACACATATATATGACCACAGTTTTTTCTATCAACAAAATAATAGTTTTAAGTCAAAATATAAAAGAGAAAAATGGAGGATATATTTGAAACATAATTCACATGTAAAGAACGAATAAACCTAATTTACAAAGATCTTTAGAAATTGAAGTGGGGAAAAAAAACAAAAACATCTATAGAAAAAAATACCAAAAGATATGAATAGGTAATTCAGGAAAACATAAAAAAAACCAAAAAGATGAAACTTATCAAAAGATGTTCAACCTCAAGTCCCACCTCATACCTACTGAATCAGAATCCTTTCAACAAGACCCCCAGGTGATTCAATGTACATTATTGGTTTAAGTAAAGGGCTACCGGACATGTATATGACAAGCTAATCCCCTAAAATGACAAAGGCCAAGTGTCACTGTTAGGATTTATGCAGAGGTGTTCAAAGCCTGAAGAAGAGCTAGGTTGGTTTTGCACACATGCCCAGATGTTAGTAATTCCTCAGCACTGGACTGGAGTGGCCTGGTGCCCTTGAAGAGAGTGCCCCCGTGTGGGGTAGAGAGGGAATTTCCAATCCTCTTCCAGCACATGCGCTGTCCCGGGGAAGCCTCCTTTCAGACGACCCTCGTTTTCCGAGATGGGGTCTCCTCCGTTTGAAGCCACTAGTGTTCCCCGGAGCGCTTTGCCGCGGTCAGACCGGCTGTCAAATAAATAGCTCATCACCTGTGTCACCACAGTGTACACGCGCAGAAATGCGCAGAGGTAAAAAATGTCCCTGGTGAACCAACTATAATCCTCGCTAAGACATAAAGCCAGAGAAGCGTTTTATATTGAACGCTTACACTGAAATCCTTTCTATCCCTCACCTTAGATCTGAACGCTTTCTTTGCATCCAACTTGCTAGGGAAAAAACAACAGGTTCTTTCCGTATTCTTTCTGTTCTCCGTTTTCCCTCCAGTTATATATCTTTCTCCTAAATAACATATTATGTTGCTTTAATTTTTAAAAGTTTTTTGTACATTCTAACTCGAGTGAGCCCGGAAAAGAATCTATCCGACATCATCTTTTGGGACAATAAATACTATTTGCAAATAGTGTATTAATTGAAGGGAATGAGTCAACGCTTTTTTTGTAAATCCCACACTGTAATTCAGAATGTCAAATTTTCTATGCCACTGCTCCGTAATGATTAAGGGATTATCAGAGGGAATCAAAACGATTAGGGGCCCCAGGTGTTAGACTGCTTTTATTTACATAATAATAACAAGCAGCGTTTTCTACTTCTGCTGCTGCTCGTGTGCTGTGTTTCCTTCCTCGAAGAAACACGAACCCCACCCGGAGGAGTCCGCGGGCGGTGGGGGATGAAAGCGGCCTCATTCCCGTCACTTTGGGGGCTGCACGAGCAGGTGTCCAGCCCGACACCCGGCAGCGCGGGCGTTTCCGGCGGCCGCGGGTCCGCCGGGGTCGCGGGACGCGCCGGGCAAGCGGGGCGGGCGGGGCGGGGCCGCGGTAACGCGAGCGGCGCGGGGCGCGGCGCCTCTCTGCGGACGGCGCCTGCCGGGAGAGGCGCGTGGGCAGCCAGCGGCGCGGCATCCAGGCGGCAGCGGCTCGCGAGCGCCGGGAGGCGGCTGCTCCGCCAAGGGCAGCCCCGCAGCGCGGCCGGTGAGTAAGGGCGGGCGGCCGCGGGCTCCCGGCGCTGAGGAGGCGCCCGGGGCGCCGGGTCCTGAGGCAACCTCCGAGGACGCGACGGAGCGCGGCGGCCGGGCCCGAACCCGGCGGCCGAACCCGCTCTGGGGCTCCCGCTGTCGGCTCCTCTCCAGGCGCTCCTCGCTCGGCTCGCTCTCGGGCTCGGGCTCTCCTCTCCTAAAACCAATGTCAGCAAATTAGGCCCACACCTTGCCCTTCTCTAAACCCTGACAGGAAAAGTTCTCGCGAAGTGTTTTGTTTGTTTTCGTTTTTACTCTTGTACCTACATGTATATACACACGTACACATACATTTTCTTTTACATCATTCTTCCGTTTTATACACCGTAAGCGTCTCCTCTCAGGGGTAGTCCCCGTATAATTCTCACCTCCAATTCACCCGTCCACAACGCTATAATTCCTTGTGCTCTTCCCTCCCCTGTTTTGATCCCTCTCCCTCCTCCTCCCTTGCAGAGTGTCTCTGATTTATAGTTGTCTATTAATTTTGTAATTTATAATTTTTTTCTCAGTCCTTATTTGGTTCCCCTATCTCCCTCCCATAAGTGAAACCATCTGATATTTTTCTTTTCTTTCTCTTTATTTTCACTGAGCATAATCCCTTCCAGCTCCATATGTGTTGCTGCGAATAGCATGAGTTTATCTTTTTTGATTGCTGAGTAGTATTCCCTTGTGTATATATACCACATCTTCTTGACCCAGTCATCTGTTTTTGGGTATTTGGGTTGTTTCCATATCTTACCTATTGTAAATAGTGCTGCAATAAATATAGGGGTGCAGGTATCCTTTTGAATGAATGTTTTTTGTGTCCTTTGGGTAGATTTCTAGGAGTGGAATTACTGGATCATATGGAGCTCCATTTTTAGTAGTCTGAGGAACCTCCACGCAGCTTTTCATAGTAGTTGGGCCAGTTTGCATTCCCACCAGCGGTGTAGGAGAGTTCCTTTTTCTCCGCATCCTCGCCAACATTTGTTGCTTCTTGTTTTTTTTTAATGTGTGCCATTCTCACTGGTGTAAGGTGGTAGCTCATTGTGAGTTTGATTTCCATTTCGCCGATTATAAGTGATGTTGAACATTTTTTCATGTATCTGTTGGCCATTTGTATTTCCTCTTCGGGGAAGTGTCTTTTTAGTTCTTCTGCCCATTTTTTGATTGGATTGTTTACTTGTTTTTCTTGAGCCGTGTCAGCTCTTTGTAGATCTTTGTGATCAGTCCCTTATCGGTAGTTCGTGTTTTCTTAGCAAAATTAGCGGAATCCTGCACCCTCTACCACTACAGCACCAAATTTACTCGAAGTCTGATCTGTACCGGACCTTTGTATCCCCTTGGTGCTAACCCACCCTTTGCCCTTTATGACCGTGTGTTCATACCTTCTGGGACACCCAAAGCACCCTCCACCTTGCCCTGTTGGGCCAGTATCAAGACACCTTAGTCCTAGCCTGTTTGTACCCCATTGGAGGGCTTTTTGGTTATATATATGTATACACACACACACACACACACACACACATATGTACAAAATACATATATATACACACAAAACACACGCACACACACACACACACACATACACCTTTGTATTTCCTTTTGCCTTCTCCCTGGAGAGCAGAGCGGCCCACAGTTCTGCCAGGATGGTTTTATCAACCCCAGGTTCCTAGGTAGGAGTCAGGAGCTGGGCCATGCACCTCAGCACCAGCAACTCTTGAACCTCAAGTCTCTGGCTTGTCTGTTAATGAGGGGTTATGAAGAGCCTTCCTGCCCCAGTACTTAGGTCTGTGGCCTCTGGTATAAACTACTTTCCTTTCCCCCTCACTTACATTGGCAGGCACTCTGTGATAATAGCGATTCTGATTGTCAGATACTGTGAAGGCTCTAGATGCGTGTTTATTTGGTAATAGATCTAGTTTATTTAGTTGACCAGGAAGGCTATGTTCTTATATTTACTGTACCTTGCTGAGTGAGCTCTCTGGGCAAGGCCTGGCAGAGGAAGCTTCCTCGACTTTCTTAATGAGGGTCAAGCCCACTAACATGGAAAAGATCTGCTAGCTCTGGAGGAGGTAGATGGGCCGGGAGGCACGGGAGACTTTTCCTAGCTGGGGTGAGCACTGCGGAGTCTAGAGGTTTTGAAACATGAATGGAAAATGCTTATAACAACAAATGGCAATGGAGAGCGGGCAGGGAGGCGCTGAGATTTCAGCTTCATATCTGAAAATAAGGCTTGACGTGCATTATATATAAATGCATAATCTAAGGTAGACTTGGGGATGGAGGGAGCTTTGAAACATGCAAAAGAAAAAGAGTAAGCCTTTTTGAAATTCTATGTACATTTTTTACCAGATCACCCTGATTACTGTAGTATTTCTTTATGTCAGAAGACTTTCAAGCAAGGAATGGAAGGCTGTAGAGAAAAATTCAAACTAATTTGCATTTGAAAGAAACTTTGGGTGAAGAATTCTAGGTAAGGTAGCTAGGGTTGATATCTTAAGTGCACTGTTGGAAAGCTTTCTAGTCTATTAGGTAACACCTGAAGCCCCAATTCTCTTACGTAGTATTTCTTTTTTTTTCCCCTTTAACTACTCTGAAACTATACAGAGTTACAAGTTCCTCATTAATTTATGAGTGATACCAAAAGAATTGACTCAGTCCAGAAAGTATTTGACTGTCTTCCCTGAGTGCTGCTTTTCTAAGAACTGCAGAAGAATGAAGATGGAGTAATTTCCCAGTTAAAACAACAATAGCAAGAACAGTGGACTGACTTGTAAAGTGTAGATGCAACTTGGCATGGTCTGTTGTATTTTAAAATAAAAAATAGATGAGATTTCATCTCATTCTATATGCCATGTGTGTCCTCTGATATTTTAATCATTTTGTAATTTTCCTGCCATTGCAGATAGTCTGCATTTCAGTAATTTCAGAGTAAAAAGTTTTCTAGGACATGTAAAAAAGATATGCTCATTTCCCTGGCATTTGTATTACCATTAAGTTTTAAGTCAGAATCATAAAAAAAAATGAGAAAACCATGATTTTCTATTTCCTTGGTTTCAAAGTAGTAAAATGTTACTCATAAAGACAAAGTCAGCATGGATAAATTTAATCCTCTGATGCCTCCCAAACTTTTTTTTTTTTTAATCTAAATCCATTCCTTCAGAGGAGAGCTCCAATATCATGACATCTTTCAGTCCTTCTGGAAGATAGTTCCAAAGGCTGATTTCATAAAATCTTTCATTGAACATACCAAAAACCATCTATGTCATCATCTTCCCAACTTCACCCTTGGAAATAGTTGTGTTGTAAGGCATGTTGGGTTGAGAACAAGTCTTTTTTTGTTTTTAAGATTGATTTATTTATTTATGCATACAACCTGGGGTACAGGCCAGAGCTGTAGGGTGGTAAGAGGGTTCACCAGAGACAGAGTGGGGAGCAGAACAGGGAGATCAATGGAAATACACTGCTGAGAGGAGCAGCAGGTGAGGCAGAAGAGGTCTGCTCTGCCATGTGGGAATCTCCCCTGCCGGCCTCTTTTTTTTTTTTTTTTAATCTGGCCAAAGCTAGGTGCTTTATTCCCAGAAAAAAAACATGTACCTATTTAAATGTTGCATGTCTGTCAGAGGTGTCCCAGGTGTAATACCTCATTAGAAATGGGCCTCTACTTAGAGGGTAAGTAGATGGGGAAAAAATGGAAATGAAGCAAGGATGTAGATAAGTCCACAAACTGAGTAGACATGGTTTCATTTACTATCTAATGTAATAAAAATACCTGACCTTTTGAATAACGAATGGAAAGTAAAAATTGTGTTGTTTGTAAAAGACCAGAGATACGTCCTATTAATTTTTTTGCTGACCAAAATCAATTCTTATCTTGAACATTATGACTCTCTCATTTTTTAATTTTTCTTGTTCTTCCCGAGGAAAGAGCTTCTGAAACAATTTTCTCCTAATACTGATTCAGGAGTTTCTCACACACCAATTTTTGTAGCCATGCTAAGTGTGGGGGTGGTTGAGCTTAGAATTTGAGCTTGCCCACTCTCTGTCTCTCTCACACACACTAATAGTTCACCTTGGGGAGGAGCTATGTAAGTACTTACATTTATATTATGCACATACTCCATGTAATGTACATTATGTAATGTACATACTCCATGTAAACCACTGTGATAGTAGTAATTGTGTCTTGGGAAAGAGTTGGTTAGTGTTAGGAATGAATAAACAGCATTAAAAGTATTTTGGACATAACTTTTTTCAAAGAGCAGATCAGCAACTGCCAAATTAACTACGCTTTCTTCCATTCCTAGGACTGAGGAGTGAGCTCTCCCTTCTCCATCTCTCAACCCCACAGATCAAAGTTTCACTGATCTGCACTAGACCTCTCAGCTGGGGACCCATCCCCTGCCCCTTGTGCTACAAGTTGGATCTGGGTAAGTAGAGGGCCCCCTGGAACTAGTAAGATGGCTCATAGGGAGCGATGGATTTTATTTAGACCACTGGATTCCTTAACATTTCCACAGTCATGAATCACATAGCACTATTTGGGAGAGTGAAAATACTAGAACCATCACAGCTTACTTTTTCCTTTTAACTTAGAGCAGGACCAGCCTTCTTGATCTTTAGATATGAGCCAACATTGACTTACCTTATTATTGAGTCACAACTAAGTGTGTGATCATAACTCTAGTATGTCATTGGTAGATATTTGTTGGATGAATACTAGAGATGGTAGTTTTAATTCCAGCACTGCTATTAACTAGGTATATGATATTGGACAAGTAACAAAGTAGTTAAATTCTTTGGACCTTAGTTTTTCTATGTACACAATGAGGATATAATATGGGATCAGTGATTCTTAGCTACCTGTAGTTCCATGCATTTGAATCACCTGAAGAGTTTATTAAAAGGACGAAACATAACACTGGGTCAGAGATTTCATTAATTGGACCGGGGCAGGCAACGCACCCTAGAAACATTACTGTCCAGCCAAATTTGAGAATCAGTGGGTTAAGTAATCACTAATAACTGATTCTAAGATTGTGTCATGTAAAGATAGAAGACAGACCGAAAAATCCCTTGCATGCACAGCCTGGCTCAGGAGTACATATACCCAATAGTAACCAAGCATAAGCATACCTAAGAAACAGTCCAAATCAAGTACTGTCAGTTTATTCAGGGTAAGTGCTACTCCTTCTCACTATTTAGTATTCCCACAATGCTTTGCCAAGTTCTCAGTACCTGGTGTGTTTTGATAGACTGACTTAAGTGTAATACTGCCTGTCCAAGATGCTTAACTGTTCCTAAAGGTCCCCAGAGACGATTATCTCTCTCCTCTCAGTATCCATGCCAGTGTTTAATAACCTGTTGAAATTTTCTCCTAAGGGTGATCTGTGACTTGTTGAGGTGGGGGAGAAGGGTGTCAGCAAGGGGTAAGAATGATCACCTCGATTGTTGCTGAAATGTGAGCTTCTGTGTCCAAACAGATAAAAAATGATCCTCACACCTTCTCAAGTAGTTGCAGACTATTGAGTTACCAGAACCAGGATAAAAAAAAAAAAGAGCACATTCACCTTAATCATTTGTTGGAACCAAACTTTTTTACCATTACACTGTAAATTGTATAAATGGTCACATTTTGAAAAATTTTCTTAAGGATATAGCATCAAATTGTAATCCATGAAATTTATTTCTGTTTATCCTACTTTTTTTCCTCCTGCTTTCCTTTGTATCCTAAAACACCTAGACAAAGAAAATAAAACAGTATATATGTATAACTGTCATATCAGTAAAAGAGAAATGGGCTTGAGTTATTAAAAGATGAAAAGACATTGAGGAAACAGAACAAGGGTAAGAAGACATGGATTGCAAGGAGCTATGTTTAGTTTCTTTTCTCTTGGCTTTTGATCTTATTAACAGCTACATCTTTATTTTAAAGCTTTCTAAAATTTTGGCATATCATTGTATTCCCTCCCTGCTATGTGTTGGTAAATATGGGCTTGTCACCCACAAAATCTGCCTGCTTCCCTTTCATACACAGAGTGGAGTGGTGTGTCTGGGTGAATTTGCAGCCTGGAATATGTGGGTTAACCCAGCATTGACCTATCTCAGGAGCTGGCTTAATTAAAAAATGTGTTAGGTTTCTCAGCCTGGAAAGCTGCAGGCTGCCGGGCTTCTTACCTTTGTGTCACAGAGGAGCTGCCCTCACATGGTGTCAAAAATCTGTTGCAGATCTATAGAAGTAGCTCAGCCCCCACTGCTCCAACCACCTAGAACTGGTTTTACTTACTGCCATTAAAAAAAAAGAAATCCTAGGACTAGATTCATTTTATATTTTACTACTGATGATTGTTTCTAAACATTTCATAATTTTGTACACATGCCATTTTGCTATTTTATAATTTATTCTATACATACTTCTTCAAATGAATTAAGATAGGAATAAATGGGGCCTTCCTGGTGGCGCAACGGATTAAGCGCAGCACCATGAAGCTATCCAGAGCCACTGCAGTGTGAGTTTGATGCCCAGCCAGGGAGATTCCCACATGGTGCAGCAGACCTCTCCTGCCTCGCCCACTGCTCCCCTCAGTGGTGTGTTTCGATTGATCCGCCTGTTCTGCTCCCCACTCTGTCTCTGGTGAACCCTCTCACCACCCCACACCTCTGGCCTACACCCCAGCTTGTATGTCTAAATAAATAAATCTTTAAAAAAAAAAGACAGGAATAAATGGACTGTGAAAGGGAGGTTTTTGTCATCATAGCTTTAAATCTAATGAAAAACTTAATATTATTAAATGCAAGCACCTAGTTATATGTTCATAATATAATTTTCCCCCCTCAAATCCAATTTTTAAAGATAGAAAGTGTAGTAGAGACTATTCTGATCCTTAGGATTATCATTAGTTTGGTTTTAAAATTTTTACTTCCCCCAAACCAGAAAATGTTACAAAATAATTAGAAATGTTAAAATTTTCTTAACTAGTGCCTCTTTCACTTAATATTTTTAACAACACTCTCCAAAGCTAGAGAGAGATTTCTATCTTCCCTCCTTTCTTTTGATTCAGTCACTTATTCAAATGTTAGTGAATTCCTACTAAGTGCCTGTCCTGGTATAGCTCTTTTTTTTTTTTTAAAGATTCATTTGTTTATGCATACAAGCTGGGGTGCAGGCCAGAGGTGTGGGGTGGTGAGAGGGTTCACCAGAGACAGAGTAGGGAGCAGAACAGACAGATCAATCAAAATACACAGTTGAGGGGAGCAGCGGGAGAGGCAGGAGAGGTCTGCTGCACCATGTGGGAATCTCCCTAGCCGGGCATCGAACTCAAGCCACCAAACTCAGTGCCGCTGCCGACAGCTCCATAGCGCTGCACTTACCCTGTTGCACCATCAGGGAGGCCAACGGTGTAGCTCTTATTCTTGTGCAGGGAGAGGAGAAAATGGAAAATAAAATATACTACAGTGTGGGTTAGATAGTGATGAGTGCTATGGAGAAAAATAACACTAAGAAGACAGTGGAGGAGTTGGTTGGGCAATTTGAAAAATAAAGTGGTCAGGAAAAGCTGACCATGAGAAAGTGATATTGACTGTAGACCTGAGGTGATGAAAATCAAAGTTACAATGCCACCTGGCAAGATAGGGCCCAAGCCAACACAAAGGCCCTGAGGCAGGTGTGTGCTTGGCACATTCACAAAACATCAAGGAGATCCAATCAACTGAAGCAAAATGTCAGGGTGGGCAGCAGAAGAAAATGAAATTAGCAAAGAGGGGGCAGACGCAGGGCAGGAGTTTGGGAGGGAACTGAAGATCACAAGGGGCCTTTCAGGCCCTTTTCGGTAGGATTTATAAGGTAATATGAAAATGCCATTTCTTACTCTTTAGTCAAAATAACAATAGCCCTCTGCTTCCTTTTCTTCTTTGTTACATGCTCTATCTGTTCTCCAGCTTTCTCCCCAAGTCAGCCTCTTGTCATTCTTTTCCTTGTGGTTCCTTTTTTCCCCAAGCCTGGAAGTAACATGGGATTCAGTCTTTCATTCTCCTTGTCTTACTTGAAGATAAGGCTTCCCCTTCCTTTTCAAAGAATTTGCTACTAGTCGCTAAAGAATAAAAAGCTCAGGTATTACAAAATCAACTATCATGAGAGAAATTAATAAGTTTATACAAAACGCATTCTTGGTTTACACTGTTGTCCAAATACAAGGTGGTTGTATTGCTGGTGGGCTGAATTACCCTGTGGATTTTGTTAGGCCTGCACAAAAAAAAATGTGAGTTGGTTTCCAACATTTAACAATTGAGAAAGTTTTTGTTAAAATGCAGTTTCAAATTCTCTTTTAAAATGGGATGTTCTATTTATATGAATTTCTAGAATAGGCAATACTGTGTTAACAGAGATCAGAACTGAGGTTGCCTGGCACATGGATGTGGAAAGGATTGACTAGCACATTGTGGAAATTTATGGAGCATGAAAACATTTCACTTACAGTAATCTAATCTGAAACGCAGAGTGAAATTCATGTGATTCGCTGTATGTAAATCAAACTTCAATATAAAGAAAACTTAAAAATGGAAGCCAACACTCAGTGTAAGCTGAATAGTAGCTGATCACTGTGGGCTTGGCACATGCTTTCCAGATTGGCAGAGACTCACCCGGTTCACTTCAACCTTTGTCATTACTTGCTTGGCCCCTTTTAGGTAGTAGTGGTTTGTGATTCCTACAGCAAACTCTCCATGGATTTGGTTTCAGCTGTCAATAGAGAGCAAATCTGAAGTGTCTGATTGACAGTGGAGAAAATTGTGAAGTATATAACAAAAACAAACCTGATTACTTAGATCAGTCAAGCAACTTGCCTATATTTATCTCTCAGTTCTTGGTATTTTCCAAGCTAGGGTTCTCAAAGGTCTTTGAACATTACTCTCATTTTTCCTCTCAATTGTCCAGGCTTTTATGCACTGCAGATTTCTCATAAAAATAACAAAAAGTACCTGTTCACTGCTACTAGCAGCACTTGAAACTTAGTTTTATTATGTTTGCTACAGAAATTATTGTGTCTACTGTGGAAATCCTAGAAAAATACAGATAAAAAAATAAAATTACCGACAATTCTACCATTCAGATATAACCTGTTTCCCATTTTATATTAAATGCTTTCACATCCTCCTCTACACATGTATGTATTTTCACACCTACATATTGTATATTTAAAATGTGTTCAGTTCATAAAATGCAGCACACAACTGCCCAATATGCAAAATAGAAAATAACAGCAATGCAAAGATTAAGGATGACATACTAGACACAAGCATTCACCTCCTCTATCAAACAACTTTGTAAGTGGCTGTAAAATTATACAAAGGAGGGAGAACTCTGAAGAGAATGGGACAGGAAAATGTCTGCAGGCAAGTTACTATTGAAACAGAACCAAGAATTAGTGTAAAAGGACCACCATGGAAATAGTGACTTCCTAGATAGAAACTCTGAACATAGAGTCAGCAAGGACAGAGTTGGATTGAGTCAGAGGACCTGAAAGTATAGAGATTAATGAAAAGTTTTTATGGGTTCATTAAGGTGAACTAGTGCTTTTACTGTGAATTTGGCTGTAGATCCTTTTCTTTCTGGCATTTGGAAAGAGGGTAGGCCCTCACCTGAAGGCCAGCTCTTGCTTCCTTACCATAAAATCAAGCAAGAATCCAACCAGACCAAGTCCTACACAAAATCTCCTAATGACCATTTCACTCGGGAAAGGATTTCATCTGGGGAATATGTATATACTTGATAGTGGAGGAAGTGACTCTAGTGAATTGAGCTGGAGTTGAGGAGAACAGGGATGGGAAACTTGCTTTTCTTGATTAGCCTTCCCATAATACTTGCAATTTTATTGTATCTGTATTATGTTGACTAAAAGTTATTATTTTATGAAAATAAATGGTTGGTAAATGAGTAAATTACTCTTCCCTTTTCACCGAGAGTAGGTAAATTCCCACTAAAATATCTTTTATTCAAACTTAAGCACCACCTTGAATTACTGAGCATTTTACCCATGAGAAGATTCTAAAGGCATTTTCTAGTGAGCATTAATGATCTTCCAAGTGTTCTTAGTTGGAAAATAAATCTTGCAATTTATCAGCTTATGAAGTCACAGTAAATTAGTGCTGGAAGGAATTCAGTTTCTATCATGGAATTAAGTAAGTTTTCCATGGCGTAGTTTAAATCAGTGGCTCTGTATAGGACAAAAGACTATTGGAATATAATCAAATACTATAGCCTGTTACTTCAAATTGGAACCTGAAGCCTTTGTACACCTACAAGAACTGGTCCTGTTCCACCTATCCATTTTCATTTCCCGTAACCACCCAAATTGCTACCAGTGTTTTTGGTAATTTGTGTGTATGTCCTATTAATTCTTACCATCATTTCTCTGCAGAATCACATGCTCTCACTTTTTCCTTTTACCCATTATTTGAGAGCTACTTCAGTATCCTCTCTGAAGCCTTCCTTGACCTTTAGTGTTGCTTCTAATTTTGCTAAGAGCATCATGTTTCATAAGCAACAAATCATGGCAAGTGGGAATACAAGTCTATAATTAATATAATTTAGATCAAGTTAGACAAACATGTGGCTTGATATGATATATATTTAATGAGGTGTAGCATAGCATAACAGGGTGTTTTCTGAAATAAGTAGGCCTAATTTCCAATCCCCACTGTTACTGCTCCATGAGATGCTCAGATATTTTATTTGAAAAATGTGGGTAATTCTTACTTTACATGGATGCTCTGATTCTTTAATTGCACAGTCACAATAAATGTTAGCCACTATGATTATGTTTAACAATCATTGTGTAAAAATAAGTTTACATAAATATCAACTATTCATTATTTTAAGCCAACTTGTAGGATTTTGTGTACTCACTTTGTATTCTCTAATACTTAAAATGAGTATTAACATTGCTTGCATGTCTTCATACATATAAACTCACAAACAAAATAAAATTCCCAAACTCTGAAAATTTTGGAAGTTAATGCAAAACTATTAAGACATACTTCAGTTATGTAAATATGTCATGTAGTACAAATATACGTATTTACAATATACATTTAATATCATTAACGCACGAGAAGGAAACTTTCCAAATATATTACTTTTACAATAATAAGAAAAAGTAATATGATTTATAGCAAAAGCCTTTGTTTCTTTTTTTTAATATAATAGATATTTATTATTGTTATTCGTATCTTTTACATTATTATGTATTCCCCATAAGTTACCCACCACCTGTTCACCCGTGGAGCCATCACCATAGTCCTCCGTGCTCCTCTCCTCCCCCCTCTTGAGCCCTTCCCCTCCCCTCCTTCCCTGCTGAATGTTGCTTTCTTATTTGGCTAGCAAAAGCCTTTGATCTCCTTTCCTAAATGTTGGTATTTCCTTGCCAACAATCTCTTGTTCCCATATCCCCAACTGTCTATATTCTCCTATATGTGCTATCATTTCTTATGCATCTACCCAACTGTAAAAAATTCTTAAAAGGCTGTAGACTGCTGTAAAGACATTAAATAAAAATTTCCTGAAGGTTTATATCACAGTGTATTGATCTCTAAGCATAGCCAGCTTTAATGTTACAGCCAAACATGTAAGTAGGCACTCCATGTATTTATACTGAATGAGTGAATAAATGGAGACCCAAGGCCTTGGGAAATAGAGCAGGTAAAAAGAAATAAGTATGAGATTTATTTAAAAGGTAATAATAAACACAAATAATGAAAACTGAGTACTTTAAGTGTTTTATAATTCTTACATTAATCCTCAATGCTGCACTGTTAGGACTAGCCAGATAAATTAGGGAGCATCCATATAGCAGCACACTATGCAGCTGTTTAAAATACAAAAAAATAAGTACATTCCTTGGTGCTGACTTGGAAGCTCACCAACATATATTGTTAAATGAAAAAAAAAAAAACAAGGTACAAACAGTGTTAAGAAGGGAAGGGAGTGTGTATTCACATCTGCTTGTGTATAACACGTCTCTGGAAAGACACATGGGGAACTTATACCATGGTTCCCTCCCAGTTTTGGAATGGAAGTGAGGCTTGACTTCTTTTTACACATAAATTTTTGCACCATGGGTATATATTAGTTATTCAAAAAGGCAATTAAATAAAAACAAAGCAAAATCATTACTCCTGTTTACAAATGAGCAACCTGTGGTCAACTGAAATCAGTTATCCTGCCCACTGTAATAGAAATAAATAGTAGTAGAAATAGTCACATTTATTGAATGCTTATTGTGTGCCAGTCCCCGAGATAAGTACATTAGAAATATTTTCTAATTTATTCCTCAAAGTCCTATAACAAGGCTTTATTTTTACCTCAGTGTTACAGCTGAAGAATCTAAAGGGGACATATAAATTATTTCAGATTATTTTGGAAAGTGATAATTACTCTAGATAACAAGGTTAAATCAGGACTTGTGTTTACCCTTCTTGGACAGATTAATATATCTTACCAAATGTGCTATCATAAAGGCAGAACCAGGACTGCAGCTGAGGTTTGTGTGACTCCACAGCCTGCATTACTAACTGCCATGAACAAATAAGTGAAGAGACAAAAAAAGCTTTTGCACCTTGCAAAACACACACACTATTAACTGCCAGTTCTGGCCTCCTCATAGCCCCTCTGAACCCGAAGCCTACCATACAGATACTACTCTAAGAGTCCTTTGGTAGAGGACGTTAGAGGGAGAGGGCAAAATAAAGCAAAAGACTGGGCAGTCCACCAGCTCACTACACCAGAACCCTTCACCCCCTTCACTCAAATACACTTGTGATGAATTGGAATCAACAAATTCCTGGGAGCCTGGTACTTGCCAGACTATGTGCTAGGTATTCAGAGACAATGGTCCTGCCCTCACAGAGCTTACAGGTCGCCATTCAGGATTAGCTTGTATAGCTTTGGGGGCCTTTGGCTTTTCCTGTACATTGGGCCACCGCAATTATTCAATGATTGCTAATAAGAAAAAGCAGGTAATAATGTATCTTGAATATCCTACGGGTCCCAAAAATGTAGCGAAAGCAACTTTTCAAACTGCTTCAGGAAAGATTGATAGTTAAAGGGAGTAACTTTTTCTGGACTGTTACCGCAGTCCATGAACTTAAAGAAATACAGTTTCCAAAGTTACTAAGTTAGAATCCCTAAAGTGCCTGGAAATCTCTAGATAAGCTCCCCCATGTAATTCTGACATTCTTCCACCTATGGAAACCCCTGGTCTGTTTATCCTAACAGTGTAGAAGACTTCAGGTACTTGAAATGCACAACTAGGGCTAGACCCTCCCTGATCTGACCTCACCTCCAGTTTAGAGCATCTTCTAGAAAATCATGGTGAATCCCCATTACTGGCAAGCAATTAATTCCTGCCTAGCTTGAGGCAATGTTGCTATTGTCTTATAATTTTTACTCAAAAGTAGCTGTGCCTTTTAATTGTGAGGACTACTTTGAATAGGAAACAGTTTGCATTTGAGTGTTTTTGAATAGTCACTTCTCTGAGTGAGTATAGATGAGTCCATTTTCTCACCTATAAAGTGAGGGAGTTAAATGATCTCCAAGGCTACTTTCAGATAAATCTACGATGAAAGATGTTCTAAACTGTTTTTAAATTCCTTCTTTCATGGCTGTGGAAAATGGGACTTGACCTGTAAGTCATGTTGCTTTTCCGTCTGCAGTTTGTTTGTTTGTTGGAGGACCCACCAGAAGTCTTGTCACTTTAGGCCATTTTCCTCATGTGAGGGTTTGTGTAGTTAGTTTCACAGCTTGGGGATTTATATTTTCAGTGAGCATACTGAAAGTTTATCTGTCGGATAAGAGTGGTCATTTGATCTCAAGTGTTGGTCCATTGGTTTCTTTGCCTCTCTTTCTGATAAGGTAGTCAGTGATAGCTTTCAAGGCTTTAATTATTTAATTGTGTTTAAACATAAAAAGTTCCCCAAAAGGGCACCCTTTCATTATAACATCTTCATATCCTTCCCCCATCCTTTCCATTCAGGTTGAGACGTTTCTAAATTGTCAGGCACATCAAGGAGAGCATAGATTATAGAACTCTAGTACCTCAAACATATTTGAGAATTCCCTCTTCTCTAACTCTTCCTAACCTACAAAAAATTAAAGTTGCCAGATTTAGCAAATAAAAGTATAAGATAGCCAGTTAAAGAATAAAATTTTAATATAAAAAAATTTTAACATAAGAATGCCATGTGCAATATTTGGAACATATTTATAACAGAATTATTTGTTGCTTATCTGACATTCAAATTTAACTAGACATCACACATTTTATTTGATAGTCCTGCAGAAACTACTTACCCTAGTGCTTTCCTAAGTCTGTTTAATGTTGAGAGTTTCATATTTTTTTTAAGATTTGCTCCTAATGAAAACCTGAATAAAATGTTTGTAACACATTGCATAGTGAATGTGGCTGGGCCCACCTACACAGAGCTCCCTTTTGTTATGAGAATATAAGAATAGAAGCAAGAGTTTGCTTGAAAAGCCTAAGCTAGATATTTCTCTTTTGTGGTTTTATTAAATATTTCAAAGACATAAGTAAATCCAATAACACCGGTCAACAAATTTTAACAAAAGTCATATCACTGAAATAAAAAAATTAGTCATTTCCTATCACTTTGTATGTGCTCAACACAAATATGACAGTCAGATTCTAATTTTGGCTCTAGTTTTTTGTAATCTGCAATAAATGGATGTTTACATCACAAAATGCATGCCAATAATAATAGACCTACGGTTAATACCTGTAAAATATCAAGTCATAGACTCCTTCTTAAATTTCTTCGCTTGTCTCTTGTACAGCTGTTCAGGAGCATCTCTGGGGAGTGTCCAGCAGTAGTCAGTCAGCATTGTAGTGGACCATTTTCCCTGGTATCTTTGTTCCATTGATGCGATATCTTGATTAAAACATTTGTCATGTTCATCACTAACCATACTACAGTTTTCAAGGAAGAAATCTAGATGGGAATGAAGTAAGTGGATCTTTGGAGACATATTGCAGCCAAGTTTCTGATACTGCATCAGCATGACTTCTACTAGTTCCTTGTAGTTTTCTGCCCTAATATTCCCAAGAAAGTTTGTAGACACTAGGCGAAAAGCATCCCATGCTTGTTTTGCATCACTCTGCAGCAAGTTGTTGAACCGGTCATCTCAATGCAGACGGAATGTTTGGGCAGACTATTCTCAACTTCTTTTGCTTCATTATTCCACCCGAAAGAGGAGGAACCAAGCAGAAGTAACAGTCTTTTATGTGGTTGCTTGGCTCATCCATACCCTGGGGACTGCAAACGGCATTGATGGTCTTTTGCCATTTAACCACTGTGAAAGCTGTGTTGTACATGGAGCACAGCATATATGCGGGGCCCAGGCCTTGTCTTGGTCACCAACCTTGCATCCAAAGTAAAGATGATAAGCCTTCTTCACTTGAGAAGTGATACTTTTCTTCTGGTTGGCAAATGTCGCTTCCCCACAAGTAGAGCAGAAATTGTCCATGCTGTTAACGCACTTCCGAGGCATGACTGTTCTGTATTGTGCCTAAATAGATAAAATAATAACAGTTCTATGAAACAATAGCTTAAACTGTCTCGCACGAAGTCTGAAATATTTTCAATGCCCAACCTTTCCGACAGGGCTTTCTATAGTGCACTGCTGACATCAGCTTACTTCAGCAGCCGCCTGGCAGTAGTATTGCGTTGTATCAGAAAATGATGCAGTCAACTCTGGATGATGTGTGCATGATGGTATTATGCAATGCGATGCAATGTGACATCATTCTAGGCTGATTTAGGATGTTGCTGCAGTCCTACTGGATAAATTTATACAGTGAAACATATAAAATGAATTATATGAAATATCTTCAAAACGAGGGCTAATAAAAAATTTTCAGGGTTATATTCATGTTCAGCACACCAAGATACTACAGATTAGGGCCTTTTTAAGTTAGTAACGATCTCACTGTTGACCAGTGTAATTAAATACATTGCACACAGTCTACATACTATTCAGTTTTTTTCTTTTACTTTGGCTGGTAGGTAGATCTGGGTGTTTCTAATGTCATCCCCTAAGTCAGTGGTTTTTTGTTGTTTTTTTTTAAAGATTTATTTATGCATACAAGCTGGGGTACAGGCCAAAGGCGTGGGGCAGCAAGAGGGTTCACGAGAGAGAGAGTGGAAAGCAGAACAGGCAGAGGGACAGAAACACACTGCTGAGGGGAGCAGCGGGAGAGGCAGGAGAGGTCTGCTGCGCCATGTGGGAATCTCCCTGGCGGGGTGTCGAACTCACATCACCGCTGCCCGTTGCCTGCTGCCCGCTGCCTGCTGCCTGCTGCCTGCTGCCCACTGCCCGCTGCCCGCTGCCGACAGCTCCACAGCGCAGCACTTAACCACTGCGCCACCAGGGAGGCCCCTCCTAAGTCAGTGATTTTGAATGTTGGCTGTTTATAAGAATCAACCTGGTGAGCTTTTTAAATGCTGAATCCCTGCCTGCTTCCCAGACCAATTAAATCAGAATCTCTGGCAATACAGTCAGGCATCTGTGATATTTCAAGCTGCCCAGGTAATCCCACTCTGCAGCCAAGGCTGCCAACCAAAGCCCTGGATGAAAATGTCAAATTCAGAGAAGCATTTTTACTACTAAGTTGTGTCCTTATTTTTCTAATTCTTTCCTCTTTAAAGCTTATTTCCTGTACTTTTCAGCAGGCACATTATATGTATTATGTTCTACTGTGTTGTAGCATATGTTATAAAGTTTATTTTTAAAAAGTCTCTTCTAACTTTAATCATGTAACTGACTCATTAATTTCGTAAAAACTTATAATTGGATTTTATTTTCAAATATTTCCTTGTAGTTTTTTGTATCTTTTTTCTTGTGTATTTCTCTGTTTCATAGATTATAAATCAGTAGTTCCTAACTCTGCTCATTAGAATAATCTCAGGATGTTTGGGAAGAGTTCCCCCCATCTCCTAGAGGCTCCACTCTAACTGGTCTGGGGTGGAGCCCAGGCAGCACTGTTTTCTAACAGCGCCTAAGGGCATTTCAGGCTTAACGAGCCTTAAAAACCAGTATTTTTTAAAATGCCAAATACCTACCTACCTGATCATTTGAATCTCCTGGGAAAGTTTTAAAACACAGTTGCCCTGGTTAATGAAGTAGAAGGAATTGTGAGCTTCTAGGAGAAATGAGAGGGTGCCAAACAGTCTTGGAGTAATGGGTGTAAAGGAGGAATTCCTGTCAGGCGTGGCCGGAGGACCTTTGAGAATAAGGAGAAGAATGTCTAATTTAGCAATGTTTTATTTCCTCTGCTGCACTTCCTGTAAATCTATTTTGTTGCTCTGAAATCTTTAGAGAAGACCACCTCACATGGGTACAAGGACACATGCCCACTTCTACATGGAGTGGATTGTCCATGTCCATTGTCCAGCCCCATCCTTGAAAATCCTAGCCCAGGAAGTTGGAAGTCAGTACTTCACAGCCTTCCCCAGGCGTTGTGATAGGTCAGGTTTGGTCTCCACTGTCTTGTGGATGATTGAGCATTACTAGACAATGCATGTCACAATTCACCCCATTGACAACTAAACAAGTTCATGAGGGATGACAGCAAAATCAATGGTAAAACTGGGTTTTTGCAACAGGGGGGAAAATAGAGCCCGATTCTTATTAGAACTCCCTCAGTTCTCCCTGGTCTTATTCTCTTTAAGTGGCTATAAAGGAAGGAGTTACCTTTCTGAACTAGGACAGGAGACCCAACAAGAGATGTCCAGAAAAAAATTAATAAAATTATAAATTAGACTTAATCTTCTGTAATATTAAGTAACAGAGGATGCACAGCATACATTCTCAACAATTACGTTGTTCCAGTCCAAAGAATTTCATTCATTCATTAATTACTCATCACCTGCTAAGAGATAAGGACTGAATTGTGTCCTGGGAATTCAGGGTATGGTATTGCTTCCAGGAATTTACAGTCTGGAAGAGGAGACCAATAATTACAGTACAGTGGGAGAAAAATGGAAAGTTAAACAAAGTTTGTAGTATGAATGCACAGAGGGATGAGGGAAGACTTCAAAGAAGGAGAGGACAAAATCAGACTTTTGAAAGATATAGTGGTTAAGGTGTGGGAAAAATTGAAGGAGAGTGAGGAGAAAGAAATGCCTTAAAGCAACATGGTATATTGTTTGAATTACAAATGGTTCTATAATACTGTCAATAATGTTCTGGAGGAGTTGGGAGGAGTTGTAAGGCAGAGTAGTGGCATTGCTGTGTGTCAAACTCCACTCACATCCATCAGCCCCAGACATCCCTGGCTATTATGATAGTTCCTAGAGTAGCCACAAGAAGTGAGATGAGAGGTGGCTGGTCAGCCTTACTAACCCTGAAAAACAGACATACAATCTTTACTTATCAGATTCTACTGCAAATCCTCTTTGTCCAGACTTATCCTCTCCCATCACCCCTATTAATATTTGGTTGCATTTGCTGCTATTGATAGAATTTCCTTTTATTCCAGGCACTTGAATTTTCAACTTCCTTGGACATAGGCATTTCTTTATTTGATGGTTTGAGGTTGATCACACAAGAGATTTCAATTTGAATGTAATTTAAGTTCGATGAAAACTCTCTTCACCATGAAAGAGTTGTCTTGACCAACAGTGGCAATCCCCTGAACAGGCACTAACTGTTCTTTCAGGCCAAGCCCCCAAATCTGTGCCATTTAATAACTTCCTTCACTTGGAAGCACTGGCTTTAGTTGTTGCTGTGCAGTTTATTTTTTTATTATAAGATATCTCATTCAAATGTACGAAGAATTATGTAACAAACACCAGTTTACTTACACAGCTTAATAAAATCTTTTTTTAAACCCCTTTCCCTCTGTTTTTTTTTTAAAATTTATTTATTTATGCATACAAGCTGGGGTACAGGCCAGAGGTGTGGGGCGGCGAGAGGGTTCACCAGACACAGACCGGGAAGCAGAACAGGCAGATCGACGGAAATACACTGCTGAGGGGAGCAGCGGGCGAGGCAGGAGAGGTCTGCTGCGCCATGCAGGAATGTCCCCGGCCGGGCATCGGACTCACACAGCCGCTGCCGACAGCTCCACAGAGCAACGCTTAAACGCTGCACCACCAGGGAGGCCCCTTAATCAAATCTTAACATTTGCTTATTTGTGCTTATTATTTTTTTACAGAAGAAAACATTGCAGATACATTAGTTGATACCCCTCTCTCCAAGTCTCATTGCCCTTCTCTCCTGAGGTGTTGCCATCCCCATCTTAGTGTTCAGTTTAGTAATGTATGCTTTTGTGTGTTTACTATGTGTGTCCATAAACAATGTATTATTGCTTATAAGTTTATAAATTTTGTTTAAATAATTACACCCTTGAAGTATCCATCTATGCCTTGCATATTTATTGAAAATTAAGCTTTGAGATTTTGATGACACATAAGTTTAATTCACTTTTTTAGACTTCTTACTACATAGCATTCAATTTATGACTATACCAAATTTTACTTTTAATTGCATACAGGTAGACATTTGGGTTTTACCAGTTCTTCACTATTATAAAACTGCAGTGAACTTTCTCATACATATTTCCATGTATACAAATATATTGGGTTTTTATTTCTTAGTCATTTCTTTAACTCATATAAGTAGTATTCACTATATAGCAAAAAAATAAAATTTTTAAAAATTCTAATAGTTTTAGACATGATAACATAAATTTTAAAACAATATTGCATTGATATTTTTAAATTGTTTCCTTTCACAAGAGTCATTAAGGAAACCTCAGCGCTCCACTATTGAATAAGGAATCAAATGTGAATACAGAATTGGAAATGAGGCTAATATATTTTCAAGAACCTTGTATCAATTTAAGGACTGATCTTACCTCTTTTCTGTTTCCTTGATTTGTAAATGGTCAGAGTTGACCTGATTTATAATTCCCCTAATATGGACTTAGGGCCAACAGACTGATTTAGTCCCTGAATTTAATATAACTTTTTGTTAGAAGTGTACACATCACCCATTTATTACCTTCAGAGGCAATAAACCACATTCTTTTTTTTTATTTTGATTTCATTTTGTTTATTAGTTCCTTCTATATACAGAACACTACATTAGATCCGACAATGAAGAAGTCCTTGGAAGGATGTAGAATAAATAAGTTAAAATAAATACTGCAAGGAAAAGATGCTTTGGAACAATCATCAGTGAAATAATTTTTATTTTCTCCCTTAGTGATACTCAGGAAATGCTTGTCTCCTGCTGTTGATGATAATTTCAGAGTACTATGGATCATGCTGAAGAAAATGAAATCCTTGCAGCAACCCAGAAGTACTATGTGGAAAGGCCCATCTTTAGTCATCCAGTGCTCCAAGAAAGACTGCACAAGAAGGACAAGGTTTCAGATTCCATTGGGGATAAGCTGAAACAGGCATTCACGTATGTTGCATTTTAATTTATTTCCTTTATTCTGTCATTCAGTTATGAGAGAAACAAGGTCCAATGTATAGTGAAAATCTAGTGAAGTGGAGAAAAAAAACAAGTGGTGTACACTCAGGCTTTCAGAGCTATTCACACAATTAATGATCGATAATGGACTGACCATGAGCTTCATGGTATATTCACCAACTTATTAAATTTCCACTGTCTTATGCCTACATAAAGTTTATATAAACAGCCTACTTCCAAATGTTCCACCTATCTTCATAATACCTACCTCTTACCTTTGTCTCTCAGAAATGTTCCAACCACTCTCTCTCCACCTGTAACTTCTGCCCCATTTGGCAACACCCTGAATCTAAGTCCCCAACCTAAGTTGTCAAGATCCTTGATATCCTATGACTCTTCTTTGTAGAGACACAGCCACTGAATGCTGGGGAATGTTGATTCATGTGGGCTTATTGATACTTCCCGCACTTCCAAGCCAGACCACCTGAGATGTGCTGCTTCCTGTGCCCTTTGGACCATACCTTCTGTGTTTACTACTTCACAGTGGCTCTAGGTCTGACCACTGAAAGAGACTCACAAATTAATCTGCCATTCTTTTCCTCTGTTGATGTCTCTGATTATTGGCATAGACTGGCAAAAGGATTGACCACAGCCCAGAACTATGTCTAAGTTTCAGAGTTAATTGAGCTATACAAAGGATTAAGTGCAACGCTGGTTTTATCAGCATAAAATTCCACCTAACCAAGACCACCAGAAGTAGAATTAGCTATTACACCCCAGTGACAAATGGTGTTTTGAGTTTACCTAATCAAAGACCCTAAACCATTGAATATGTCTTTATAAAGCTCAAAATACCTGTATACATTTCCTCCATTTTGGAAGGAAGGGGAAAACTAAATGGGCTGATGCTGGTCAGTGGTTCCACATTCAAAACTTGACCTAATCAGTAAGTAACAATCTTGCTTCACTTTTACACTAGCACAGAAAGTACATTAAGGGTTTCATTTGTTAAAATAATAACTTTTAATGTATTTCAGTTATTTTGAAGATAATTTTTTTCATGGTCGGTTGTAAAGCATTATTATGGAGCCAATTCAGATGTTCTCATTAAAAAATATAACTGCAAGAAGCAGCTCTTCTTGTCTCTGATCTCTGCAGAATGGAAAGGTCATCTTCAACATTAATTGTTGAATTTTTCATTATTACTCAGGATATGAAGAAGGGGGAATGTGTTGCTGTGAATTTTATAGAAATAGTCCTCATTTTATCTCTTTGTCCCCTTAGATGTACTCCTAAGAAAATAAGAAATATCATTTATATGTTCCTACCCATAACGAAGTGGTTGCCAGCATACAAGTTCAAGGAATATGTGTTGGGCGACTTGGTCTCTGGCATAAGCACAGGTGTGCTTCAGCTTCCTCAAGGTCAGGAGCATGTTTCTTTTGTTTCCTTACCACCATCTTTTGAGACAATTGCTTGTTCTTTTTCTGTTCAGTTTCCTCCCGGTGGCAAAATCAGATTTTGTATCATTCTAGTATGCTTTGCCTGTATAAAGTAATCTTCATAAACACATATCTTTAGAAGCCCCAGAGATATTGGCAGTAAAATATGGTGATATTATTTTGCAGATACATTTAGGAACTAACTCGACATTGCTTTATGTCTTGCTAAGTTACTCAGTCATTCAGTGAACAGGTTGCTGAGGGAGAGTCACTGTGAAGGTTCTTGACTTGTAAGTTGATATTCTGATTACAAAAACCATTACATACTGAATTCCTTTGCATTTGTGTGACTTTATATGTGATATACAAATTTAAGAGAATACTCATTAATTTACTATAATTTACATATGAAATAGGGATGCTTTCCTACCTCTTCTTTTGCTAAAATTTTTTTCACAGCATAACACATTCAGTGATATTTTTGGTTGTCCCAGAAATTTGTTAGAGACCCAAGCTAAGAAAGAAAGGTGTTTATTGCCTCCACATTCTGAAGAGGGATGCCATGCCATCTGTGCAAAACTATGAGTGAATAACACCAAACTCTCTAATGCATCACTTCAAGATATATAAGGAGGCAAGAAGGTTGATATAAGATTTGGAAAGAGAATTTTCTAGAGAGAAAGTGTCCCCTCAACCTAAAGTAAGGAAAGATTCCAAAGGAACCTCTCAGAACACTGGACTTCTGTCCCCAGGAGTTTGTGGACACTGTTGCCTAATTCTTGAATAAGGAGGAAAAAATCTACAGATAAAAGGTTGTATTGTTACTGTACATGACAGCATAATGACAAGAAAGAGCTTCCAATGGGCACAGGTAACCAGAGTTGGCCTATTTGAAATGTGCCTGCCCAAGGAGTCTGCATACAGAATGAGCATGTGTCCCCAGAAGGAACCTGGAAGATGTATGAAGACTGGAGCTTGTAAGGGGCATTACACTGACTGACGCTGGTACAGTGGGAGTTTCCCTTTAAAAGTGGGCTTCTAAACAACCCACAAAAACACCCCATTAGAATAACAGCCAGCATTTGTGCATCAACAGCAAATTAAAACTGCACCAGTCAAGTGCCCTTATCTAAATTGTGAAAGAAGATAGCAGAAAAAAACTGCACCCCCTGGCAAAGGAAAGATGACAAGGAAAATTGTCTCACACTGTACTCCCCAAGCACAAATGTAGGATTCCGTGTAGGATTGGGGTGGACCAGCAGGTAGATTTACACAATTCAGCTTAAATTAAGGTGGCTTTTATTTGTTCATCAGAGGTAAAGAACCAAGAGAAAATACATATATAACCTTCTGTTTTCTAATGATCTGCCCTTTTCTGTTTGATTTTTAATCCCACAGGTTTAGCCTTTGCCATGTTGGCAGCTGTACCTCCAGTGTTTGGCCTATACTCTTCATTTTATCCTGTTATCATGTATTGTTTTTTTGGAACCTCCAGACATGTATCCATAGGTAAAGGCTTATACTCAATCTTTTAGTATGTTTCCTTCCAAGCTTTGTGTTGTGCCAAAGAAATAGCATGGTTGTTATTAGCACATATGTTTAGTGATAACTTTTGTCACTGTATGCTAATAAGTGCTTTAAAAACATATTCTGCTCCCAGGATTTCTGGAACTCACAGCTTTCTTATAATCTTGGGATAGTGAAAATTTTACACTTCTTCTGTAAAAGAGCAATTGTTAAAATTTTGGAAATATACATTTCAGTTATTAATACAATTCGCTTGCATCTGGTTTTTCTTTTTGTTTGTTATAAAGTGGTACTGAAAGTTCCTAATTACTAAGCATGCATTGCATTTTCATCCTATTTTAGGCTCTGAATTGTGCATGGTTGTTGAGGATCAGATTTATATGGATTTCATATTGGTGTTGGTGCTGCATGAGGCTGCCACCAGTTACCAGTTGCTGGTAACAAATATTTCCAAAATTTGAATCTTAAAACAACAATCATTTCATTCTCTCTCATAGTTCCTGTGGGTCATTCCTCTACTCGAGCCTGGCTCAAGCAGTGGAGAGTCAGGAGCTGAGGCTAGTGCAGTTAGAAAAGAGCTAAGCCTCTCTCTCCCTTTCCCTTCCTCTCCCTTTCCCTCTTTCTCTTTTCCTTTCCCCCTTCTTCCACAGCTCTCCTCCATTTTCCTTGTCTCCTTGCTTTTCTCCCCTCCAAGTCTTCTTCCTCCTGCCCTCTCTCCACATGGTCCCTAGGGTTGCCCAGGTGGTCCTAACTGGGGCTTTCTCCCACCTGGGGGCTCTAGCTCTCAGATGGAAGCTGTGCCACTTTTGTTGCCTCGCCTGAGAGGTCACAGTTTCTTCTGTTGCATTCTTTTGTTTACTAGCCTGTCAAAGTCCACCTAGAGGAATTAGGCTATCTCCTGAGGAGGAAATGTCAACATTCTAGAAGAAAATGTGGGATGGAAGATAACATCATGGTCATTTTTGGAGAACACACAGCTTGCACGAAAGCCAGGAGCAGAATGCTTAAGGAGAGCAGAGCTATTTTAGTTGGATTGTGACTTACTGACTACAGCTTTGTCTTTTGCTGTACTAGCAACATCAGATACACCAAACATGGTTTCCTTGATTAGTACTTCATTGTTGCAGGTCCATTTGCAGTTATTAGTCTCATGATTGGTAGTGTGGCTGTTCGATTAGTACCAGATGATATAGTCATTCCGGGAGGAGTAAACACAACCAATGGTACAGAAGCAAGAGATGCTTTGAGAGTGAAAGTCGCCATGTCTGTGACCTTACTTTCAGGAATCATTCAGGTAAAATTCACAGATGGGTAGTGGGCTCTCGATTGTTCATCTGTTGTGTCTTCTTAGCTGGTCTGTTGCATGGTGGGCAGAGTCAGCCAGCAAAAACTCAGAGTCAGGGTGCATAGCCCTTAGGAGCACTCAGGAAGACCAGTGGTTGCATGCCTTATTTAAATTGATATTTGTAAAAATAGTAATAATGATTGTGAACCGATGTTTGTTAGTAACTTGTTTTATTTGGGTACTTTAGAGATCCCAAAAGCAAGCAAAACGTGAAGCAGTATTGGTTAGTAATGGGAAAAGCATCTTCTGCTCTGTAGAAACAAGTGGTGATGGTACTAAATGTGCCCTCAGTTCTCAGGACAGGGAAGGTCCTGGCATGGCCAGTGCTCTCTGGGACTCCAGGCCACTCCAAACCTTCCATTGTTCTCTGGATCACCATTGAATGATTTGTTATCTACTTAGCTGTTGCACGTGCAAGTTTGTAATGTTAGAAATTGGTCCAGAAAAAACTTTTGTAAACTCTGAAAACTTTTGTAAACTTTTGAAAACTCTGTTGGTTGCATCCTGATCTGTCATGTGACTTATTTGTTTCTTTGTCATTTAAAAAAAACAGTTTTGCCTAGGTGTCTGTAGGTTTGGATTTGTGGCCATCTATCTCACAGAGCCCCTGGTCCGTGGGTTTACCACTGCAGCAGCTGTGCATGTCTTCACCTCCATGTTAAAATACCTGTTTGGAGTTAAAACAAAGCGATACAGTGGGATCTTTTCAGTGGTGTATGTAAGTAAACAATTTCCTGACTTAACTGGTTCTGTTTTTTCCATTTCTTCTCTCTTCCTCCCTCTTCTCTGCTGTATCCCTTTTACCTTCAAGTTTTACTTCTCCTTTTACCAAGATTTTCATTAAAATGGAAAAGATTCAGTTATTAAAGATTCTCTTCTGATAAGAGCTCTGTAAGAGGAATTACACCATAAAGTCCCATTTTAGTAATATGTGATAGTGCTTTCCTCCCAATGAATTTTTTGTTAGGTCTTCACTTCATGACTGTACCTTCACCCTGATTAGCTGAAGAGGGAGCTTTTTTAAGACCAAATCATTCTCTTTGGGAACTAACAAATAATTTAAAGGCATCTCTCTCTCAAAACTGCTTACTCAAATAGACCAAAAGGAAATAGAGTAAGTCTATAAAAGATTTAATTAACACAATTAACTAGTTTAATCAATAAAAATATAGACTGTAACCAATTCAAAGAAAATATAAATTATTTGCAAGCACATAGGGAACTATAGTAATAATTGATCATGTTGAAACTTATGGGAAATTCTGAGAGTTTAGTGTTTTTTCACATAGGGCTAATAGTAATCAATTAATAATCAATTAGTAATCAATAAATAAATATATTTCCAAAATTCTGTACATTTGGAACCAAAAACATACCTCTAAATAACCAATTGATAAAGCAGAAATTTTAAAATAATTAGAAACAAATGATAATTAGCATATTACATATCAAAATTTCTGAGACGCTACTATAGCTATTCTTGGGGGAAAAAAGACCTATAGCCTTTTAGATTTATGTGCCAAACACTGCTAGGCACAGCAGTGAATAAACAGATATGGCCCTTGCCCTCTTGGAGCTTACAGTCCGGTGGGAAGATGGACAGACAGTAAACCATTAACTGTGTATATGTGTTTTTCTATAAACTACATTTAGTGCTGTGAAGAAAACATACAGCCTGCTGTGAAAAGTAAAAACCTTGAGGTTAGGGGTCCAGGAAGGTCACTTTGATGAAGTGACATTTAAATCAAGTACTTCATTGATAAGAATGGAATTAGTCTATAGGAACACTCCCTAAATAACTAAATTCTTCATTTCCCATTATAGCTGGTAACATGCTTCTACTGTAAGATTTCCCTAAATGCCTTGTCATAAAGGAAGAAAACACAAGCACACCTGAGCATGCTCTAAGCACTGATAGGAAAGGCGTGTGGCCCAGGCTTAGTGGTAAACCACTTTCCTATGGTCCAGATGAGTAATGACTTTTTGGAGTGCTGTGACTGCAACTCTAGGATAAAATTAAGTCACTTTCTTCTCTAACTTTGGGGGCTTCTTTCTAAACTTGAGCTCTCCCTTATCTTTTCTCTCTCCCTCAGCGCCTAAAAACTTTTCTATGTATTTCCTTTGGATTATTTCTGCTGATATCACCCCCTCCCATCCATTGCTCCTGCTCAGTACTCAGCCTAAAGTTTACTTCTCTGAGTTTTATAATACTCCATTGGGACATTAATGTATCAAAAAGCACCGTAAGCCTTTGGGTGAAAAATACAATAAAGTTATATGACTGAGCTGAAATGCCTCCTAATTGGTGGAGGCTGCAAAGAGATTTCAGCCTGAGAACTTTTTACTAGAAATGTCCAATAACGGGATGGCTGGTGTGAATCAGTGCACTGGAGTGTCTCTGACTACCTGGGGGCTATTTCTTGATGTAACATCCAGTATTCACTGTGTTACAGAGTACAGTTGCTGTGTTGCAGAATGTTAAAAACCTCAACGTGTGTTCCCTAGGCGTCGGACTGATGGTTTTTGGTTTGCTGTTGGGTGGCAAGGAGTTTAATGAGAGATTCAAAGAAAAGTTGCCGGCACCCATTCCTTTAGAGTTCTTTGCGGTAAGTCAGCTTTTGGCCTGGCTATTTCAGTCAGAGGTTCAAAAGTAGACAGAGGAGGCACAGGGAATTAGACCTTTTGTACTCTTGTTCTGTCAAGAGGAGGTTAGAATTTGTCAAGGGGGACTTTTTAAATACACTGACAAGAAAACCAAAATTGTTAAAAAAAATAGATATGGATTATTTTTAAAATACAGGTGAAGGTGGGCCATAAAAACATTGAAGTTATTCTTAAGTGATTAAAATTTATAACTAGGTTATTTTTCATATTTCACAGTTGGTAAACATTAATGTAGACTTTTAAAGTGTCCATGACTATTTAGTAACTGCACTGAATACTGAAATTTGCTGATTGACAAATATATATTGGTTGCTAGAATTTCTTCAACTGCAGTTTCAGAAATAAGGTAAGGAACTGCTTTTTGATAGACTTCTTGTAAATGACTATATAGCATTACTATTTGACTGCTTTTATGTGACTGCTCAGGGAATTTGAAAGTGTTTGACTTAATACTGAAGTGACTTTTTTAGATTTCTTCAATTGATAAATAAATTAGCAGTAGGATTCATCGATAGAATAGGTCAGTTTGCTGACTAGACTGGTAAGGTTGTATATAAGGTGGCACTTCCCTTTCCCATGTTATATGTAGAAAATTGCTAACATTTCTCAATTAGAAGGGAGGAGGAAATAGCCTGAAAATGGGGATTGCTACCATATTCTGTATTGTTTTTCATCCATCCTACATAGATATTTGGGAAATGGGTGACAAATCTCAAAAAGATGAGATAGATATAGGAATTAATGTAAGTTAGAGCAACAATTCTGTTAGAGTTTGTCTTGTCATAGGGAATAGGAATGGTTTGATTTGAGTTGGAGGGGGAAAGTCAACAACTTAGACTCATATGGGAAGGTCATCTAGTGTGAGAACTGGGAGGTTATCTATCTCTTTTCTAACTAGTATGGAATTACCTAAGGTGCATTTTACCACCCTTTCCCCATCCCAAGATTCTGAATGAATTAGAATCAGATCATTGGTGAGTCCCAGTAATGTAACTTTCCTTTAAAATTCTAAATGGTATTTGAAAATAAGATAATTTGTTGAGCATTAAGGAGTGAACTAAAATTTGAACAGAAAATTACCTTGTTGTAACTGTGTATGATAGATGTGCTTGATTTCTTCTGTTTTGAAAACTATATAAAAAATCTCATGAAAGTTCTCTCTGAGTGATGGGATTATGGTAGATTTTTTCCTCAAAACTTTTCCTTCTTAGTTGTTTTATAATGAATACATACTTTAATAACCTGGAAAAAAATTAAACTGTCTCCATTTTGAAAAGAACAAAAAGCAAAGCCTCCCTTACTCTTGGTTCTTGCCACTCTGAGGCCAAAATAAATACTTGTCCTTTCTTTTTATTAAGTAGTGAGATTCAGTCAACTTAATACACATTTCTGTCTCACAATTTAGGAACTGTTTATAAAATTAATGTAGATTAGTTGAGTAAAATATGTTTTGTAATTGAGATAAAATCTATTTCATTACATCCTTAAATAACCACTATTATTTATTAATGGGATGTGTGTGGCTGGTGGGTACTTCATAACTCCTCCAGCTTTCAAATCAGATGGACACCGCTACCCTCTTCCTCACTTTCATGTTTGCATGTACCTGCTTTTTACCCACTATAGCCACTAAATGCCCATATTGCAAAGATATGGCATGATGGAAAATAGTAGGAACTGATGTTGAAACTGTGAACTACCTCCAGGTTTGCAGAGTATATGACAGATGTCACTGTCTCCCTTGAAAGTTATAGCCCAGTATCCTGGTAAGTTTCCCTGGGCTTCATAATTTGGAAACCTAAGTATAGAGATCTGTCTGATCCACATATAGCAAAAATTTTCTAGCCATAAAAATAACATGAGCTAGTATAGCTCATGAGGCAGACAGTCCATTTGGTCTTTTTCCTTACTTTGGTTTTGTCTGCATCCCAACAGGACTATCTCTAGCAGTTTCAAACCCTGCTGTCTCATTGGGCTCCTGTTTCCTCTTGGAGAACAGCAAGAGGCTCCCAGCTCCTTTGCCATGCAAGCAAATCAAACCCTAAATATGAAGTAAATGGTGAAGTTTGCATTTCCTGGCTGTGTTACTGGTACCATCCATTTTCCAGATTCCCCGTAAATAGTCCTTCATGTTTCCCAGGAAGATGTCTTTCCAGGTTTCGTGCTGGAAAGTATGATACAGTGTTCCTTAGAGCAAGGGAGAGAGAGAAGTCATTCTGGAAAGTTTGGAACAGAGTCTTTATAACTACCTTTAAACATAAAATTTCTTATTTATAATAAATATTCTGGAGTTTTACAGTCTATCACATCTGTTTGTGTTGATAGGGAAACAACAGTTTAAATTATTTACTGCTGCATAAAGCAGATGCCCCAGGAACTTAAGGCATATTTATCCGGTGGGAGTGAATATTCTGGGCATTCCCCCAGTTTGATTTGTACACTAAATGTAATTAAGGGTGACAAATGTAATTGTGACCAACAAAAATGGGGCATTTCATCAAAAGAGCCAAAAGCAACCATGCCCTCCGTTTCTGATAATAAGCTCACCTTATTATTGGTTTCCTGCTGCAGCTGCCAGTGTGAACAGCTGGCGCCCTTGCCTGGCTAGCCCAAATTCCTTCTCTTGTGGATAAATCACTCGAGAAAGTTCTACAGCAAAAGGCCTTTGGGATAAAAAGAACTGCTACCGGTCCTGTATTTTTTTCTTCTTATAGTTCACTAAGGTTCCCTAAAAACTCAGGAAACCTTATATACAGAGACATTCTCTGCAGTTTCATCCCAGCCCTGACTGTACCTGTTGTGGAGTGGGACAGATCTGTAACCACGCTGGGTGCTGTTGTCCTGAAAACATGGTCAACAGGAGGACTGTGGATGCACACATATTTCATAACGATACATTGTCATCATACTACAACACAATCCATATTTTAGTATCCTTTGTTCATGCGATCTTGGCCAGAGACTCATTTCACCTGCCCCATAGGCAAAGCCAACCCCTGAAAGGTCGAATGGATTCCTGTTGCATGCAGTCTAACTGAACACCTCACCGTGGAACACAAGAATGTAAGGAGTAAAGAACTCCAGGCCGCAAGGGAAACTGTAGAGACCATTTGCATTTGTGGGGTAGAGACATTCAAAAGAAGTTAGAATTGCTGGAAGCTAACTATAATTCTTCTTTTCTAACCTGAATGTTAAAAGAGAATAGATTTGGTTTGGCTAACACATTCTTTGAAGCTCATTCTTACGGTGTTTGAAATTTCATTTATGATGTGTCTGTTTCAGGTGGTGATGGGAACTGGCATTTCAGCTGGGTTTAACTTGAAAGAATCATACAATGTGGACGTCGTTGGAACGCTTCCTCTGGGGTAGGAAAACAGTTTTAAGTAACAGTGTGACTTGAATATTTAGAAATTATTATTTCTAATTTCTTCAGTGAAGAGTAACCTTTTTTTCCTCTATCGAAAAGCTGAAAATTCAGGGTATTTTTTTCTGGCATGTGGATTTTTAATTGTGGTTTTATATCCATATATTTGTAACACTACATACATAACATGATATATATGTGTGTAACATAACAGTTACCGTATTGTTCATTGTAAGTGTACACTTTGATTGTGTTAGGTATCTTCACATTGTTGTGAAACAATGTTTCATATTATTATATATGAGCTTAGGAATGTCTTTGTCTTGCAAAATGAAAACAAACTATACCCATCAAACAACAACTTCCCATCCTCCCCTCACCCAGCCCCTGATGACCACCATTCTGCTTGTTGTGTTTTTGAATTTGACTAGTTCCCCTACTAACTGGAATTATTTACAGCATTTGTCTTTCTGTGATTGGGGTATTTCAGAGTATGATGTCCTTAAGATTGATCCGTGTTGTATGTAGCATGTGACAGTATTTCCTTCCTTAATTTCCTTTTTAACGCCGAATCAAATTCCACTGTCTGTATATACCAAAATTTGTTTATCCATTCATCCACTAATAGACATATGGTTTGCTCTGACCTCTTAACTACTGTGAATAGTGCTGCTATGAATGTGGATATGTGTCTATCTCTCTAAGGCTCTGCATTCAGTTCTTTTAGATATATGCCCAGAAGTGGGATGCTAGAACATATGACAATTCTATTTTTAATTTTTAAAGCAATTTCCATATTCTTTTCTATAGTGGATGCATCATTTTGCGATCCTGCGAAAAGTGGCTTGTGGTTTAGTTTCCTATTGTTTAGCAGTTACCAATTTTTTAAATCACTCCTTGGATAGCATAAGAGTTATGAGCAAAAAAAAACCCCAAAACCTAGTGTGCCACTTAGTAGCTGTGTGACCTTGGGTGAGTGAACTATCCCCTAAAAGACTCAGTTCCCTCCCCTTCCAAGTAAGCTTGATAATTAATACCTTCCTCATGGCACTTGTGAGAGCTGCAGGAGATAATGAAGGTCTGGTAGCCCCCAACCTACAGGTAAGCATGCATACATGTTCATTGGAAGTTCTGTAGCTCATTATTTCGGTGAGTTTTCTAGTTTCAAACCATGTATATTCTTCATCTATATCATCTAGCTCTACTTTTTAATTTTTTTTTTTAATATTTGAAGCAGCAAGAGTGACTGGTCTTACTCTGTCCCTCCCTGACACTCTGGCTGTCACTCTATATCTCGCTGAGTATTTCTGTTTTTCTGTCATGTACTATTTCTTATCTTTCTTTTGACACCCTTTTTTCTTACCCAAAGAATGGTGTCAGCCATTTGCCCAGATGTTGGATATTGACAGATGCTGGCATGTTCCATCAGTTCTTGCCTCCATTCCCATCTAAAAATCTTCTGGGAAGCAGAGGGATCATTGGTTGCTCTTTAAGCCATATTCACCTATCAAGGAGCGTTGAAGGGGTAATTTGGCATTCTACTTCAAAAGAATAAATTGTTATAATGATTCCGTGGAAAGTAGAGCAGGTAACGTCACTTGCTTTTCTATTTGGACTTAAAATGTATGTAATAGTGTTATATCCATCATCTCAGCTGATGCTCAGAATAATACCATTGATGTATACGTGACCCCATTTTACAGATGAGAAAGTTCACTTAGTCTCATTTATTCAGCATGTATTTATTAAATAGCTGTAATGTACCAGGCAGAAAAAATCTTTGCCCTTGTGGAGCTTATATTCTGCAAGAAGACAGTCAGTAAACCAGTAAGCAAACAGAAGTGCTATAAAAAAAAAAAAGGAAGCCAGGTAAGGGACAGGAGGGGCTGGAGTTGGTGTTGTAGGCCAAGTGCACTGGTCAACAAATTTTTACAAAAGTTATATCACTGAAATAAAATTAGTCATTTCCTATCAATTTGTATGTGCTCATCACGAATATGACAGTCAAATTCTAATTTTGGCTCTAGTTTTTTTTTGTGATCTGCAATAAATTGATGTTAACATCACGAAATGCATGCCAATAGTACTAGGCCTACGGTTAATGCCTGTAAAAAATCAAGTCATAGACTACTTCTTAGATTCTTCTCTTGTCTCTTGTACAGCAGTTCAGGAGCATCTCTGGGGAGTGTCCAGCAGTAGTCAGCCAGCATTGTAGTGGACCATTTTCCCTGATATCTTTGTTCCATTGATGCGATATCTTGATGAAAACATTTGCCATATTCATCACTAGCCATACCACAGTTTTCAGGGAAGAAATCCAGTTGGGAATGAAGGAAGTGGATCATTAGAGACATATTGCAGCCAAGTTTCTGATACTGCATCAGCATGACTTCTACTAGTTCCTTGTAGTTTTCTGCCCTAACATTCCCAAGAAAGTTTGTAGACATTTAGGCGTAAAGCATTCCATGCTTGTTTCACATCACCCTGCAGCAAGTTGTTGAACCGGTCATCTTTGAAGAGCTCTCGAATCTGAGGACTCACAAAAACTCCCTCTTTAATCTTTGCTTTGCTGAGTGGAGGAAATTTTTCATGCAGGTATCAGAAAGCTGGCGAGGTCTGGTCCAGGCTTTCACAAAATTCTTCATCAACCCTAGTTTGATGTGAAGGGGTGGTAGCAGGATTTGGTGAGCCTCCACCAGAGCTGGGTGCTGGGTATTCTTCTCTCCGACTGCTACATTTTGTCTGCGAGTCTATTCCTTCCACAAGTGGTGCAGTTCACTTGCTCGCTATCCCACTCACATAAGAAACACATGTATTTTGTATATCCCTGCTGCAGTCCCATTAAAAGGGCAACTGGCCTCAAATCACCACAGATGTGCCATCTGTACTTATTGTACTCAATGGAATTCAGTAGCTGCTTTAAGTTATCGTATGTCTCTTTCATGTGGACAGCATGCAGTACTGGAATAGATGGAAGACGGTTTCCATTGTGCAAAAGCACAGCCTTAAGACTCAGTTTCGAAGAGTCTAGAAATAGTCTCCATTCTTGTGGGTCATGAATGATTTCTAAGCATTCATGAGGCCCTCAATGTTGGAACAGAATACCAGAGTACTTTCCTTTCTGAAGAAAGGCTCCAACGGCTGGTGGTGCTTTTGCTATAAAGTAATTGTGACATCTTCTAGAAGATTCCATTGTTGGAGTCTTGATCTTAGCAATTCTGCCTTGTTCTTGGATAAGTCCAAATCACGAACCAGGTCATTGAGTTCTTCCTGTGTTAGTCTGTGTGGAGTTGATGATGCACCACAGTGAAAATCTGGATCACGGCATGCTGATGGAACAGGAGAAGTACAGGTCAGCTCACCCTTGTCCTCATCAGATGAATCAAGAGAATATTCTGCTGGAGGTTCTGGAATAGGAAGTCCCTCACCATATGGAACTGGTCTCAATGCAGACAAAGTCTGAAATATTTTCAATGCTCAACCTTTCCGACAGGGCTTTCTATAGTGCACTGCTGACATCAGTTTACTTCAGCAGCCGCCTGGCAGTAGTATTGCATTGCATCAGAAAATTATGCAGTCAACTCTGGATGATGTGTGCATGATGGTATTATGCAATGTGATACAATATTACATCATTCTCAGCTGATTTAGGAGGTTGTTGCAGTCCTACTGGATAAATTTACATGGTGAAACATATAAAATGAATTATATGAAATATCTTCAAAATGAGAGCTAATAAAAATTTTCAGGGTTATATTCATGTTCAGCACACCAAGATACTACAGATTAAGGCCTTTTTATGTCAATAATGATCTCACTGTTGACCAGTGGTATCAGAGAAGGTGACATTTGAGAGACATAATGAGGCTTAATCCTTCACCGGCTAGTCCCAGTCTGGACCCAAAACTCAGTCTTCTAATACTCAGTTCTGTGTTCTTTTTATTACCTCAACTTGGGTCTCTAACATAATCAGTCATTTGATAAACATGTCCTTGACTGGATCTGATGGATAACCCTGTTTAGTAACTAATCACAAATAACTTGATTAAATGGAAAACACTTACATTTAGATTTCTCCTTTTAAAAATTCACATGCTGGGGCCTCCCTGGTGGCGCAGCGGTTGAGCGCTGCGCTGTGGAGCTGTCGGGCAGTGCACAACGCAGGTTCGATGCCCAGCCGGGGAGAATCCCACATGGTGCGGCAGACCTCTCCTGCCTCGCCCGCTGCTCCCCTCAGCAGTGTATTTCTGATCTGCCTGCTCTGCTCCCCACTCTGTCTCTGGTGAAGCCTCTCACCGCCCCACGCCTTTGGCCTGTACCCCAGCTTGTATAAATAAATCTTTTTTAAAAAAAAATTCACATGCTTCCGTAATTTCTGCCTAAAATCTTTCTTTCCTTACTCCATTACACTCAGAGATGTTGCTTTTTTTCCCTCTAAATATGCAAGGTAAACTTTTTTTTTAATTAAAAACATTTTCCCATTCTGGAATTTGGCTATCCAGAAACACTCTATTTCTAGAACTTTGCCAAAACCAAGCAGAAAACAAATAATGCCTACCTACCTCTCTCTCTATTGCTGAATAACAAACTGCTGCAAAAAAGTGGCTTCAAACATCATCCGTTTATTTGCTCGCAAGTGAATGGTTGGACTCACCCAAGTGGTGATTCTGCTGGTTTCATCAGAGTGTCTCATGCAGTAAAGATGTCTGAAAGTGTGAGTGGTCCTGCAAGATCCAAGTGGGCTTCACTCACATATCTGACATCTCAGCTGGAGGGCTGGAGCAGCTAAGAGCTGACTGGCCTCATCTTCCACCTGGTGTCTCCAAAAGGACCGCCAGCCCTCTTTACTGGTCATCCTCATGACAAGACAGGGAAGCAGAAGTGGCCAGGCCTTTTGAGGCACTCATACAACTTCACTTCCACCCCATTATGTTGGTCAAAGAAAAGCCAGAGGTCAGTCTAGATTCAACAAGAAGGAAAACAGGAACAGCACAAGAGTGGGAGAATGGTTGGTGGTCATATTTGAAGGCAAACTGCCAAACTTACCTACATACATACATAGATCCATATACTAGACAGTGTCCAGAAAGTGACAGTTGACTGTTGAAGATCCATATCATGCAGTATATCCTGTTTCTTGGTTTGATTTCCTTAACTCAAGCCAAAATGCACCATTTTATCACATTCTTCAGACCCGAACCTGATGCTGGACCTTCCTTTCTAGTTAAATGTTTAGACAGCAAAGCGCAAGGTAACGATAAGCTGTGTAGTCAGAATTTCTGGTCTGAGTCCCTGTTTCATCCTGTACAAATCATTTAATGTCTGTGAGCATCTACTTTCCATCTATGTGTTGTTATAATTATGGCACCTGTTTAATGGGATAGTTGTGAGGACAAATAAAATAACATGTTAAGCATGTAGCACATAAACTAAGCTTAATGTATCTGTTAACTTCCTTTCCTTTCTCCCCTCTCTTCCCCTCACCCCAGAACTTGAGCATCACTTTGTCATCATGATATGACATAGTAAGAGAAATAGGCACAGGGAGGTGAGTTCTTTGTGGTCCTTGTTGTATGCATTAGTAGATGAGCTGTTTGATTTTGGACAAGTTGTTTAACCATACTATGCCTCAGTTTTGTCATCTGTAATATGGGGATGATATGCCAAGCTCACAGGGCTATTGGAGATAAACAATCACATCACTTGGCACAGAAGGGACACAATAAACAATCGTTATTGTAATGATAATTAATACTGTGCATTAACTAATTGGTGTTATTATAATTATTATTATGCCCAATGCATAATGTGGATGGAGCATTATTTGAAAACCTTTGTTGCTCCTTCTCCCATACCACTCTAGGGAACCTCTATTCTCTTCCTTCAGGGAAAAAGTTCCAAGCTATAGAGTGGACCAAAAAAACTGGGTTCCCCATTGTGGGACTCCAGGAATCATACTTCTGGCCCCTTCAGGTTCCCAGGATTCTCAGGTAAGATGCAAGCAATAAAATCTTCTGCCGCTCCTTTACCAAATTAGAAACTCATGGGATCCTAGGAAGAATTACGAACTGAATCCCTACCTGAAACAACAGGGGAGAGCAGTGAGTATTGACTGTTGCTCATACACTAATTCTCCTGTAAGGTGACCCTTGTCAGCACTCTCCTTACCCACAGTCTTTGGTTCACATGTCTTGTGGCACCTGCGCACTTCGCTGACCTTCTCTTCTTCCTGTCCTCTGTCTTATTTAAAACTACCATTTGGTGCCGTAAGGTATGAGATTACTCATTTTCTAAATAAAATGGCATCTAACCCCTGCTTGATAATGCATTTGTTAGAAAACCAGCACTCTGGAGGAGGAGCATGGTACAAACCACTGCATGAAGGAGATCCTTCCTATTTGACAAACCAGAGTAAACCAGTATCCCAGTGTTGTTGGCTCATTTGCATATTATGCCCCTCTAAAATACTCCCTCTAGTTGCATTTTTTTCCCCAGTGGTCACAACACTCAGACTAAAGTCAAGTTGACCTTTCAGGCTGCTGCCTCCAGCGAATCCGGACACCAGCCTCTTCCACCTCGTGTATGTGGATGCCATTGCTATAGCCATCGTTGGATTTTCCGTCACCATCTCAATGGCCAAAACCTTGGCAAATAAACATGGCTACCAGGTTGATGGCAATCAGGTAAAAATCATTTTCCTGCAGATATTTCTTAGTGATACAGTCATCATGCTCTGTTTTGGAAGGCAAATCAACTGGATCTCCTGGTCTTAGTAGAAAAACATTGTTTGATGATGGATGTTTTGAAGCCTGTATTTATTCAGCACTACAAGTTTTTAATAATTTATGTGTATGAAATCAGAATCCTGAAGTTCAGAGTCCTGCCCCACCTCATGGATACTGCTCCAGCTAAAAAGGTGAAATCTACACTCTGAGGCTTGCAGTTTTCCAGACTCCTATAGATGCTATCCCCATTTTTAATGCTCACAGACTGAGAATAAAATATCTCTCCAGAACCATTTTTACTCTACAGGAAGTCTTCTCTTTGTTCATTAAGCTTTGAGTGTATCATTCAAACCCTAATATTCTCTGTTACCTTCTTTTATAACATAGCGATAAATAGCGTGTTTAATCCAATTACTGCAAGCTATAATTTTGGCAAGACAATGTCAAAACATGCTTTCTACTTGTAAGAGGAGACTAGGTGTTCTATGTTCATAAAAGACACTGTGATACAGCTAGGAAGACCTGAATCATTCCTGAGAACAGGCTCACTCACTGTCGCAAGAGGACACTGGCAGGTACTCATTGGTGAGCAAGACCCCAGACATTTGAAAGATGCCAATAGTTCATCAATAACTTCCTCTTAAACAGCAAAAATATTTTGTTCCTTTTCCTGCAGATTTCTTTTTCTTTTTTTTTAAGGGCATTATTTGTGTAAAGATTGTTGAAAGCAGAAGACTGAATGGTAAATGCCGCATTTATCTACAATAATAATTCAAATTGTTTTTTTCCACCTTAAATTATACAAAATTCCTGTTTAAAATTGATGCTAAACAAATTCTTATATTTGAAAAGAGAATAGTGACAACCTATACAGCTGAAAAAGTGTATTCAATGAGCCATCGTCCCTTTTCTTCCGAGGAATAACCGATCTCTTTTGTGCTTTTGTTTCCATATGGGAAAGGAACTCATTGCTCTGGGACTGTGCAATTCTATTGGCTCACTCTTCCAGACTTTCTCAATTTCATGCTCCTTGTCTCGAAGCCTTGTTCAGGAGGGAACTGGAGGGAAGACTCAGGTATGTATAAAACTGGCCTGTGAGGAGTAGATTTGGGGAATTACATCTCTTGATTCCATTCTTTACACTGAAAGCTGCACTCCCCGAAGATCCATGCTCCAGTGCTCCATGTGATAAATCAGAGAAAGGCATGATTGGTTAGAGTGAATTACAAGGAACTGAAACTTTATGAGAAAAGCATATCCTCCAGTTATATTGGAAAATCACACAACACTCCCTGTGACCAGTAAACCTCATAGTTCATCGTAGGATATTGTCATAAAAGCCTGAGACTGAGTACGGTCAGGACCAGCACTATCCAATAGAGCTTGCTGCAGTGAGGGAAATATTCAATATTTGCCCCATCCAATATGGGGCTCTTAGGCCTGTGAAACGTAGCTAGTGCAAACAAACAAAATAAAATAAATTTTATTTTAATTTAAAAAAATATATCCACATGTGGCTAGTGGCTACTGCATTAGACAGCAGAGTCTTACCTGAACTCTTCTGATTCTTTGGGGTTTCAGGTCAGCACCAAGCATCTGTTTCCCACCTGCTTCAAGGGTGTTTCAGTCAGGATATTGAAGTGTTTCAACTTCTGTTTAAAAATTTTAAGAGGAAACAAAACTTCAGAAAGGAAGTGGAAAGAAATAGTTTATGTAAAGGTTTGGATGACTTATTGGAATCCATACATTTTTTAAAGATTTGTTTATTTATGGGCCTCCCTGGTGGCGCAGCCGTTAAGCACTGCGCTGTGGAGCTGTCGGCATCAGCAACACAAGTTTGACGCCCGGCCAGGGAGAATCCCACATGACACGGCAGACCTCTTCTGCCTCGCCCGCTGCTCCCCTCAGCAGTGTATTTCCATCCATCTGCCTGTTCTGCTTCCCATTCTGTCTCTGGTGAACCCTCTCATCGCCCCACGCCTCTGACCTGTAACCTAGCTTGTATGCATAAATAAAAAAAAATCTTTAAAAAAAATTATTTATTTATGCACTCAAGAGCTGGGATTTAGGCTAGAGGTGTGTTGGGGGGGGGGCGGGGGTTGGGTGAGAGGATTCACCAGAGGCAGAGTGGAGAGCAGAACGGACAGATTGACTAAAACACAGACAGTGGCGAGTCAAGAGAGGTCTGCTGCACAATGTGGGAAGCTCCCTGGGTGGGCATGGAATTCGCTGCAGTGGCTGCTGATAGCTTCATAGTGCTGAGACTTAACCCCTTGCACCACATTTTGGGGCGAGGCCCCACATTTTCTTGACCTTCCCACATTGATAATCAAAATACCCAGTTATGCTCCTCCATTTAATCAAGTCTTTTAAAGCCCCTCCCTTCCATGTGTCTTTTCTCATTCAGCTTGCAGGATGTTTGGCCTCGTTAATGATACTGCTGGTCATATTAGCCACCGGATTCCTTTTTGAATCACTACCCCAGGTGTGTAGCTTGGACTTGGCGTGAGGTTTTTCCATGTGTAGAGATTTTGTTTATATTTTCGTGGCTATCTCATGGTTTTTCATGTAATACTAGTCGGGTAGTATGAGAAAGGGCCAAGGCTAGGACCAAAATCCTGCTCCACAGTTTATTGGCAGCTGCCCCAAAAGGATCTTGGGAAAGTTGTCTCAACATCCCTGGTCTCAGTTTCCTTATTTGTAAAGTGGGGCTTGGGACTAGCTGATCTCCAAGGCCTCTTCTCTCTTTGATCTTCTATGACTTTATACTTCCATTAAAAATCTGAGATGGCCTACACTCATAAGACACTTGTTTACTGACATATTTAATATAGTACACATCAGAAATAGTTTAGAACAGAGACAATTATAATGTAGGAAGACCATGGGTGTAGTCGTTCTTTGAGTACCAAGCTTAATTCTGAACCTCTTGACCACCATGCAGATTTGCTACTAGGATATGTCTGGTTTTCCAAGACCCATTTTAGCCAACCAAGTTCTGAAAATCCAGGTGTTTATGGCTCCAAACGTACTACCTCTGCCGCGTAGGAAGTGAGTGGGGAGAGGCGTGGGGAGGGCAGCAGGACAGTGAGGAGCCAGCATCTACGGCTCTTTGGACACAAGAGGAGGGGCAAGTATGGATATCCTGTGTTTCAGGCTGTGCTGTCGGCCATTGTGATTGTCAACCTGAAAGGAATGTTCATGCAGTTCTCCGATCTCCCCTTTTTCTGGAGAACCAGCAAAATAGAGCTGGTAAGTAAAAAAGGTGATTGTTAGGTGACTGTGTCATAGCAACGCATTGATTCCTGCTGATAACTATATGAGAAAGATGAGTTAGTGGTTAGTTGTTATATGCAATATCCAATTAGACAGGTAGAGGTAGCTTTGTGCATGTGAGTTAAACTCTTAGGTAATTTTTAACAGGATTCTATATGAAGCTTTCTGTCTTTTGCTTAGACCATCTGGCTGACCACTTTTGTTTCCTCCTTGTTCCTGGGATTGGACTATGGTTTGATTACAGCTGTGATCATTGCACTGCTGACTGTGATTTACAGAACACAGAGGTGAGCACACAGGTTGGGTTGGTTGTGAGGATCCCAACTGAGATCACAATGTAGACTTTAAATATATACTGAAGCTTGAAGTGGCAAAGGTGGAGCCCTTTGGTTATTTCTAATCAACTAAAAGGGAACTGAACACTCATGTGGCCTGTTAACTAAATAAATGCCAAATAAAAAAACAGTAAAATCTTGCAAGATGCTCTACTATGTCACAGTTTATACTTCCATCAGCGACTTTGTTTAAAAGAGCCTGATTTCCTCCATTGTTCCTGCCATTTGGGACCCAGTAGCGCAGGGACTTACTTTTCTAAACGAACAGTAAATTCTTGCAACTTGCTTTTGTTGCTGGGTGTTGATACGGGTTTTGATGACTGATGCCATGTTATCATACACAGGTCTTTAGTTGTCCTTTAAACATTACTGCCTGACATCTCATCTCCCTGGTAGGAAACTGAGGAAGGTGTAGAGTAACCTTTTAAAAAAATACTACATTCATAATAAATTAAGAAATCACCATTAAAAAACATATTGTGTTTGTATAGAAATTGCCTAGCTTTATTATTTTTTCATTATATGGATATATATATATATATATATATATATATATATATATATATATATATCTTACATCATTTGTCCTTTTTGTACCATGCATGCTTTCTCCTTTCAGGTGTAGTCCCCGTAAAATTCCCACCACCAATTCACCGATGCACCATCACCATAGTCCCTTATGTTCTTCCTCTACTGTTTTGATCCCTCCTCCTCCCCTGTAGAGTGTCTCTGATTAATTGTTGCTTGTTAATTCTGTGTTTTAATTTATTGTAAATTTTTTTCCTGATCCCTTATTTGATTCCCCTGCATTCCTCCTATAAGTAAAACCATCCAATATTTTTATTTTTATTTCTGACTTAAGAAATTGCCTAATGTTAGAGTCAACCACTTTGGGTTCAAGCCTTGGCTGCAGCCCTTATAAACTGTGACTATAATTTCTGAGAGCCTCATTCTCTGCATTTACATAATGGGACTAATACCTGCTACTTCAATGAATTGCAATAAGGTCCAAATGAGAATAATACATGCAAAGAGCCTTATACTGTGCCCGGCCCACACTATTCACCCAATAAGAAAATAAGATTAGTCTGGTTTTGCCTGTAATTGCAAATCACATGATGGTTCTTAAAATCTTGACTGTGGTATGTTGTAAGGCTACTTAATGGAATGTTGATATTTATCTGCAGAATGATGAAATGTGTCCCACTTTCCAGAGTAAAGTGAGCCTTTTCCTCATAAAAAATGATGGAAATGTTAATGTTTTTTGGTTGCAATTTCCTTTCTCACCCTTAATTGCATGTGGGAATCTAATTTGAATCAGATTATCCTATAAAAGAAGAGGAATTGGGGTTCTCATAAATGTTTAAAATCTGTTCAAATCAGATTTAGGAAAACAATGTAAATTTGAGATTATTATTTTCTCCCCATGTCCTCAGTTGACCCCAGCCCACATGAGCCAGAAACTTACTGAAAACACAAAGGAACAAAATTCTGTCTATTGAATGGCTTGAGAACTTGAGTTCTGTGTATGCCTGGAGTAACTTGAATTCTGCAGTTTTCTCTCCATTTTTAAATGCTTAAGTCTTTTGTCCTGATCTGAATGACTGTGTGGTATATAGGTGATGTGATGTGGTATGTATGGTATGTGCATATTGTATATGTGAAAAGTGTATGGTGTGAATGTGTGTGGTCCCTGTGGTATGAAGTGTATTACTTTGAATGTGTATTGCGGGGGAGGGCAGTGTTAGACTTGGAATGGCACTGAGTATGTGCTCTACATGGACCCTTCTGATCTTCTATATAAAGATCAAGTATTCCTGAATTCGCTAGTAATTCCATATATAACATGTAAATGCATGAAACCTCATGTTAATCACATACTGCACCTCAACACAATATAATGTTTTAACATACTTTCTATCTTCAGTCCAAGCTACAAAGTCCTTGGACAGCTTCCTGACACTGATGTGTATATCGATATAGATGCGTATGAGGAGGTAAGATTTTTTTTATCATTTTAAATCCTGTGAGCATATATGTAATTGGCTCACTAAAGATTATTTTTACCTAGGACAATAGTGGAAATGAAAGGGAGGGAGGCATAGTGGCTAAAGTAAAAAGCCCAAACTTCAATTTGGTGTTTGGAATCAGTTATTGTGTTCTTTAGGCCTGTTATTTCTATTTGAAATTTTCTCTTTTCTTGTCATAGTTCTCATTTTGTTCACTGATTATTCTCCTAACTTTGGGGTGCATGATTAGGACTATTACTTTGAACTCTTCTTCTGGTCATTTTTCTAATTCTGGGCATTAAGATTTTTTTTCCCTAGGGTTTTGTTTCATTGCAGCATTTGGGATATATCCCTCTGTTTCTTCATTTTGTCTGGTACTCTTTTATTACTATGAGTGGAGCTAAATCTCTTTCCTTGTTTGATGTGTTAGCCTTATATTAAGATTATAGGTTGCAGGATGTAGTCTTAGGGTGTCCACCCAGGATACTGGCCCACCTCTTGCCTTGTAGACTGAAGCCTCTGCACCTGTCTGGGTGACTGGAGCTGTAGTGTTGACAAAGGGTAGGTGCTGGGACAGCAAGAAAGTCTCTGCTAGAATGGGATAGAAAAGAACACAAGGGACCATGGAGATGGATCACGGGTGAATTGGTTGTGGGCTACCCAAGGGGAATACAAAATGTAAAAGACATAAATAACAATAAAAATATATATTATAAAATTTTTAAAAAAGAGAAAAAAACTAAGTCTCTGCTAGAGAATGCCAAGAGCTCCAACCTTTCTGTGGGCTCTGGGTCTCTAAGGTGATCTGTAAGATTCTTCTTTCAAAGTTTTTCCTCATTCAGAGTTTTTCCTGCAACTTCACTAATGCTGACCCCCACAGCTGAAGTCAAACTGTGATTACAACAGGTCCTGCGACCTGAATTTTTCTTGGACACACAGGCAAGAACAGGGCAACCAGAGTGCGCTCAGGCTGTGGACAGGCTGCAGTCCCTAGTGGTCACGTATGGATGTTCCTCTGGGACTGTCAACGCCATTGCTTCCATGGTGGACTTCTCTCAGACCTCACTTAAGTCTGAGATAACTGGGAATGGGATGGCGTAAGAAGGACCTGTGATCAGGGCTGCTCCCAGTAATTTCTCTGAACAGAGCTTTCCCCACAGGGGCAAGCTGCAGCTTCCAGGGATGATTTAAGTTCAGACTAGAAGCTTGCTGGACAGGTGAATATAATCTCATCAATATCTCCAGGCAAGGGTGGGCAGGCTTTTTGGATAACACAACACTATAGAGAGGAGCGTCTCTTATGGACTCTCCAAAATGAGCCACAGATGGACCAAGTTTCACAGAACAGGGCCTTCCCAACAGGCTTAACTTCAGCCGTGTACACCAGGGGTTGTGTGCTTAAACTGCCAGTTACTACCTTGGATGAGCATGGCACTGGTAGTTATAGGAATCAGGCAGCTCTGATGGCATGGGTGCGGGGCTTTCCGCTTCTGGCCCTGGACCACTAGTAGAATTCTTCCAATATGGCATCCACCCCTTGGCCACTTAGCCAGAAGAGAGCCCGTAGAAGGCACACGGCAGGGTCTCTGTTCACTGGGAAATGATCTTTCTTTTTCCTTGCACTGGAATTTTATCATTTACCAAACGCAGATCCTCAGTTAAATCTGTGGATGCTTCATCTATCAGCTACCCCAGGTACTCAGCCTGGATCTCTACTTCTCAGAGTCCGATTATTCTCCAGAAGAAGGCCCTTCTGTTTTCTACATCTAGCTGTGTGTATGTTCCTCTGTGAAGCATTTCCAGGCTCTAGGGTTGCTGATATGGGAGTGAGTCCTTTGGTGCGTGGAGAAAAAAAAAGTTCCCTATCACTAGTAACCATCCCTCTCTTGGGTTGGGCTTCAGTGGGGTGCCAGATAAAGTTATATTTCAACTTACCCTACCATCTCAGACGTTTTCTTTCACTTTTCTTTGTGAAAATGCTGGTCCTCTTGTCATCCTCCTCTTTTTCAGGAACAGTTTCTCTTGCAGGCATGCTGTTTCATTGTGTCTTTGGAGAGGAAGTGAGACTGGCATCTTTATTTACTATTCTGTCATCTTGCCAGTGCTATCTCTCCCACTTCATTTTTAATGGTTAAATTATGCCTTAAAATATCCTTGGGTTTTTTTTAATGTTTTTTTTATTGGAATCTTAAAGACCTTTTCAAAACAATTTAAACTACTTTGTTTACTTTGTTTTAAACTTGAGAGGAATTTCTCATTGTCACTAAAATGTATTAGGAAATGAAGATCATGTCAGGATTGCTGTTGTTCCCTCCTTCCAAAAAATTATTTGCTGGATTATTCATTTCCAAACTGTATCCTAGGGATCCGTACTACTTCATAATAAAATATTCACTGCTTTCATTGGGTCCATTTCAGCTCCTTCCTGTATTCCATGAATCAACCATTGTAAAGCTCTTCATTTATTTGCTTTCTTCTCACCATCTGAATGGCAGTCTCTCTTCTCCTATCCATTTTATTTTCTCTTAATTTCTTCAGTTCCTCTTTCTTTGTGTCTATGGTAAAAAATTAAACAAAGATTTTTAAAAGAAAAGGGAATATATGTATATGCACATATATGTGTATACACATATATGTATATCAAATCACTGTATTGTATACTATACCTGAACTAATATCATGTTTATGTCAATTTTATCTTAATTTAAAAGAAAAAGAAAAGGAAAGATGTGCATTTTTAAAGTTTTTCTACTCAGTGTCCTTTCTCTAGAGCATGAGTAGGTAGGAGAGAGTGACAATATTTTATGCAAATACTGTCAAATGGCCCATAGCAACTTCTCTATTAATTTTCCATTTGGAGGAGGGAAGACAATTGCAGTTTTGATTCTGAAATATTTCCATGTGTTAAAATCACTAATATTTTATTTCACAGGTGAAAGAAATTCCTGGAATAAAAATATTCCAAATAAATGCTCCTATTTATTATGCAAATAGTGACTTATACAGCAATGCACTAAAAAGAAAGGTGAGAGAGTCTCAAGTGATTCAGAATGGTTATTTCTAAGGAGGGGACCTGTGATTGACTGGGATGTGAGGGTCACGTGAATGTCTTGCTTAACCATTTTCAAAGGTCCAATTCAATGTGTGGTATTTGGTACGTTCTTACTGTTTTGTGGCTAATACCACCCTCCCTTTTATCAAGTGAAATGTTATCTTTTCCAAAAAAATTGTGAATAAAATAATTTTAGTTTTCTTTGGGACCATGTGGGTTCCTTGGATCATCATTAGAACTCAACCGCACATTGTCTTGTTCATAGAAAAACCTCCCAATCAACCCAGAGGCTCTTAAATATACGAATATGAAAGAGACAAGTTTAAAAAACACCACTTAAGTGTTTTCTTTAATATTTTAGCTTCTGGTTGTCTTGAATGAAAACCATGCATAAGAAAGGTTACTAATGAGGGAAAGGTAGAGCAGGGCTGGATGACAATTGGACATAGAAAACAGTCAGATGGGGGGATTTGAAGATCATTTGTTTTTAAGTGTGTCCCTCCGAGCCAAGAAGTGATTTTGCTTGTGTTGCTTTTCTGTGAAGACTTGTGTGAACCCAGCACTCATAATGGGAGCAAGAAGAAAGGCCATGAAGAAGTATGCCAAGGAAGTTGGAAATGCAAATATGGCCAATGCAACTGTTGTCAAAGCGGTAAGTGGTGACTTCGTTGTAATTTTCCCTTGTCTCTTGATCTGCAGTGCCCCTGCCAACCTTTATTCAGGATCAAAGTTTTAACATAGCATGAATTCCCTAAAATAGGAAAACTTAGAATCTGTGATTTGTAATAAGGTCAGTTATAAGAATGCTTCTGAAATAAGTAGTGATAGAAACACAAAAAAACATTGTTTTAAAAAATGATGATCACACAGTACATCATCTCCTCAAATAATATCATTTTCTTCAACATCATTTCATTATGTTAATAAGAAAAAATTCGATTCCCAGCTGGACTGTGTGGAGCACACACGTTCTCCCTATGTATGCATGTGTTTTCTCCCAGGTTCTGGGTGTTCCCTAAGAGTTGCACATTTAGCTTCATTGTTGTGTCTAAATTGTCCCAGTCTGAGTGAGTAGGATGTGTGTTTGATGCACCTGCCATGAAAGGTGCCTTGTCCATGGCTGGTTCTCACCTTGTGCTCTAAGCTACCAGGATAGGCTCTGGTCACTTGACACCCAGAATTGGAATAAGCCAATTGGAAAGTGAATGAATTAATAAATAAGTACAAGTTATTGTTTAATATTAGAAGTGTTTTGGGCCTTTATTTAGATTTTTGGTCATGTTTTTGTCACTAGAAATATGCTATGTGAGCTTAACTCTTGTTTATGTCAATTACCCTACAGTAAAATTGTCTAAAAAAATCACTTTGCTTTAAGTCTGTTTCTAAGAACCTACCAATGATGTTGAGAGGACTTACTGTTCTTAATAAATGTTGCCATTGGTACTTTGTCATAGATTCATTCAACTGATAGTAAAAAAGTTAAGGGGTTGGAGTTTGCTGTTCAGGTTTATGGTGATTTGTGGCCTGTCATACTGAAGTTATTGAAACTGTTTTAGAAGTTAGGGGGAAATGATTATGATACTAAAAAGTAGATTTCTTTGAACATGCATGCAATATAAAGGAAGAGAAGAAACTAAGACAACTGAATATTATATGTCATTCATAGCTTTCTGATTTGATTTTATTTTTAATACAGGATGCAGAAGCAGATGGAGAGGACGGCACCAAGCCTGAAGAAGATGATGATGAAGTAAAATACCCCCCAATTGTTATCAAGAGCACATTTCCTGAAGAAATGCAACGATTCCTGCCCCCGAGGGATAATATACACACTATCATTCTGGATTTTACGCAAGTCAATTTTATTGATTCTGTTGGTGTGAAAACTCTAGCAGGGGTAAGCATCACCATATACAAGGCATTTAATATCTCTGTGTCCAGTGTCATGACTGGTAAAATCAGAGTTGAGCAAGAGTCCCTTTAATTCTTAAAATTCTTTGTTGTTTTTTTCAACTTTTGACTGTGGAAATTTTAAAAATATGCAACAATAAGGAGCATAGCATTAACCATATGTAGCTCTAACTCAGCTTCAATAATTATCCATTTATGGTCAGCCTTGCTCATTTATCCCTCACAGCCATTTTCCCTTTCTCTTAGTTTGAAGCACATCCCAGTCATTACATCATCTGTAAATATTTCAGCATATATAGCCCTACAAGAAGATTCACTTTTCAGATCACTACTGTAATATCTATATAACATCTAAGTAAAATTTCACAGTAATCCTGTGATATGTTTAATTACTATTGTCCATATAAAGAAAAGTAAGTATTGGGCCTCCCCAGTGGCGCAGCCGTTAAGCTCTGCGCTGTGGAGCTGTCAGCAGCTGCGATGCGAGTTCGACACCCAGCCAGGGAGAATCCCACATGGCGCAGCAGACCTCTCCTGCCTCGCCTGCTGCTCCCCTCAGCAGTGTGTTTCTGATCTGCCTGTTCTGCTCCCCACTCTGTCTCTGGTGAACCCTCTCGCCGCCCCACGCCTCTGGCCTGTACCCCAGCTTGTATGTATAAATAAAAAATAAATCTTAAAAAAAGAAAAGTAACTATTTTTAAATGATTAACTCAAAAATGCATAATTATTGAAGCAGAATAACGCGAATGAATTAGCTAGAATAGCTTAAATCACTGAATACATATTGGTGACAAGAGACTTGCTTCTAGCACAAAATCAAGACAAACTAAATTTATTTCAACATTACAGATCGTAAAGGAATATGGAGATGTCGGCATTTATGTATATTTAGCAGGATGCAGTGGTGAGTATACTTCCAGAATGGGGAGAAGTTCTAACTTTTTGGTTTTGCTTCTGCCTTTTAGTAATTGCATTTAGAAATATTTTCCTTAATTTCAGTCGTTGGTGTAAATGAAAATTATTCCAAAAATCACTCTAAAAACTAGTTCAGTAATTAACCACTTATAAGCATTTATATTACTAGGTTACTTGTGGTGGGCCTCTGAAACTGGAATTGCAGGAAAGGAGCTAATAAAACTATTCTTCTGGGCTGGTGTATTTTTTTGGTAATTAATTACCGCTATAAACAGTTACCTAATATTTATCAATTTTTTGACACAATGCCTGCAATTTTTGTTTTATATTAAATTTTGGCTAAAACAGTATTTGAAAATAAAGCCTACATAAAGACATCAGTTTTTGCCTAGCAGAATGGCAAAAATCAGAAATAGTTGACAACATGCTCTTTAGGTAGACTGTAGGAGAACAGGCATCTCAGACACTGCTGGTGGGAGTGTGAGATGGAACAGCCCTGAGGGAGAACATTGGCTTTCAAAATTGCAAATGTCTTTTAACCCGATAGACCTAGCAATCTACTTGCACATATGCAAAATGACACTTGTGTGAGGCTCATCATCACAATGCCTATAAAAACAAAAGTCTGGAAACAACACAAGTATCAAACAAAAGGGACCAGTTAAATAAACTAGAGTATATCCTAACAATAGACTATCACATAGTGGTAAAAAATTAAGTAATTATATAAAAAAAAAAAAATCCAGAGTCATAGTATGCTATCTTTTGGGTACAAAAAAAGGCGAAAATAAAAATGTATTTCTGTATTTGCCTTTATTTGTATAAAGAGATACTAGAAGAATACACAAGAAAAATAATGAAAGTAGCTTTCTGTGACTCAGATGTGATGTTATGGGGGAAGTTGGAGTAAGACCTTTTACTTCATCATTTGAAATACTTAATCGATATGAAAGTGTTACTTTCTTTATGTTTAAGAGTGATATTCAGAGTGTGGACTGATTTTCTTTTCTTTTCTTTTTTTTTTTTTTACAGCACAAGTTGTGAGTGATCTCACTCAAAATCGATTTTTTGAAAATCCTGCCTTAATGGAGCTTCTCTTCCACAGCATTCACGATGCAGTTTTAGGCAGCCAACGTAGGGAGGCGCTTGCTGAACAAGAAGCCTCGGCTCCCCCTCCCCAGGAGGACATGGAGCCCAATGCCACTGCTGAGGCTTAGATGAGCAACTCAGCCTGGGATGGGGTTTGAGCCTCTCAAGACTACTAATTTACATATTTTAAATACTAGACCCTAGTTGTTTTTTACTCCCTGGGGGTAAATACCACACTATACCAATAGTCAAGTAGTCAGTGCTATAGTAGTCAAGGCTTGATTTGGAGGGTGAATGACACATAGCAAGATGTATCTTACTTGTGGATTTTCTTTTAACATTTCAAAGATAAATTGATCTCTTGCCTAAAATTATCCTAAGGTGATATTTCTGTTGCTTTTAAACATGATCTCTCCAAGTCAAGAGCTTGAGAATTTATTTCCTTTAATTATTTTACCTACAAATCAGATCTGCTACCACCAGATGAGTAGAAGGTCTTTGTTTTTGACTTCTTGATCTACAGTTTCTATAATCAGAATTATCTAACAGAGGGAACAAACTCATACTTTTCTAGAAGTTCTTTTGGAATAACCTTTATATTATCATGGAAGCCATATAAGTATATTGCAGAAAATTAGAAAAAGTAGGCAAGCAAAACTAAATAAAATCATATTGCCACCATTCACAGATTACCATTAACACTTTAATGCCTATCCTTTCAGATGTTTTTCTGTGCATTTGCTTTTACATATTTAATCATAATAAGATCACATTCTACATAGTGTTTAGTGTCTTGTAACTTTTTTTTTTCTTGTTGACAATCCCATTTTCAGAACCATTTTATCTTAGACCATATTCAAGTTTCCCCAGTTGTCTCCAATTTTGTTACAGGCTTGTCCAAACTGGTAACCATTCTATGATCTTACACTGATTATGTCACTTAAGGTCCTTTAATTTTATTTTAATTTAGCACAGTCCCTCTTTTTGGTTACATTGACTTGTTAAGGGGGTTGGGAGAGTTGTCTCATAAAATCCCATTTTGTAAATGTATCTACATACTTTCTTAAGATATTATTTAACTTGTTCCTTTATTTCATGAACTGCTTATAATCAGGAAGTTATATCTAAAGGCTTTATGAATTTAAATGACTTTTTTTGTTAGAATATATCATAGATGAAACACATGTTTCAAATTGTAATCACACCAGAAAGCACATGATATTTAGTGGACCTACATTGACCATGCTGTGATAGAGCACTGGTTTCACATGATTGCCTGATCCCCCAATTACGTTTTCTCCTTTGTGAGTTATCTGTATGGTGTCTTTTTGGCATTAAATGAATGTTCATTTCCCCATTAGTCTTTCACCAAAGCGTTTAAACATTGAATCAGTAGTCCTCATCTAAATCAGTAATTTTAAGATTTGTGATCTCTTTTTCTAATTCTCTCATTTCTTTTTTCTTTATTAGTTGATGTTTCTATGTAAACCACAGCTTTCCCTCCTCAAGTTGAGCTATTTGGTTATCCTTAAATGATTTTTACTGGAAAAGCAGGTAGAATGTTTTATTACTTAGTTATCAACTTCAGAGTAAGCAGTTCATTTAATAGATGTTGACAAATTAGATTCTTTTGATTTCCCTATTTGGTGTACTTAATAGACTCATGAATTTTATAGTTTCAGTGTATTTCAGTCTATCACAGTTCTTTTGGTGCTCAAATTATCACAACTGAGGCCACTAGGAGGCCCTAGAAATTTTGTTGTTGTTGCTAATAGTGAAGTAGCCTTAAAGACCATGTTCTTAGGAAATCTAACACATAGATATATTGATAATACCTTCCTTAGAAATCCATACGTTATCAGTTCATTCTTTATCAAACTAAATTTTAAACCTATGAGTAAAATGCTCAATCACTTTTCATAATTGATATAGAAACGTGAAATGTTTATAAGGGGGGGAACTTTATACCAACTAACTGGTCATAAAGGATTCTTAGTGTGTAAGTCTAATTCCCAACTCGTTGTAAATCAAAGTACAGTATTTACTAACCTACCTAAAGCCTCCACTGCTAAGATTTCCTGCTAATCGTTTGTTTCTATTATGTTTTATTTTGACTTCTTGTTTTAGTTTTCATGAAGAAAATACTGCCAGGGGAAAAAGTGGTCAGAATCCAGCAACCATGGGTCTACTTAAAACCAAACTCTATGGTTGTGTCCTTTAACTCCTGCCAGGATTCTCAGTGACTTTACTAATTTAATTCAATGAGACCCTTCCTTTCTAAGCAATACTTTATTTAGATCTAGAGTGAAATTAGGTTTGCATCCAGTTATTTTCTTTGCATCATCACACACAAGATCAGATACATCTGCATTCTGATAGACTGCCTTCTGAAAAAGCATCTATTTGTAGAAACTCTGCTTATATTAGATTTTTACAAAAGGACCCACACATCATTTCAGCCATTAAAGTAGAATTTAAGGATTGTAAACAATGTTATATTTCATTGCACATTCTTTAGCACAGTTCAACAAATGCTTTACCCAGAAGATACACAAGTCCTAGTTGTTGTTAGGTTGAAAAGAAAAATTGTCTGAATCTTAGCAATTTATATTTAACTTTTCTGTTCTTTAATTATTAACCTATTTTGAATAGAATTCTATGTACATAAAAACCACTCAAGTCTTACTGAATGGAAATGTCTTTAATATGCCTCAGAATGAGTGCATTTCAAAACATACTATATGTGTAAGTATGTTGCAATGTACTTCATATAGTGGAAATTTTTCTAACTCTTTTTTACTTGCTCAAGTTTTACAAGTGAGAATAGGCATAATCTACATTGATAGATTTAGGGACTTGGACTAACTTTATTTTAAAACATATAAATGAAAACCCTGTTTTCTGGAAGGTTCCGCATAGAAAAGTCTTTGTTTTTCTCAAATGGATGGATGAAGTTTGAAAACAATTGGAATCCAGGGACTAGGAAAAGCCTAATTCTTATCATGTATCTTGACTCTTTACAATCATAAGGTAAGCTGGTAGCAGAATCACATTTCTCCATCTTATCTGTAGTAGGACTCAGAGAAACACTGAAGGATATGAATCCTTTGCAAGTCCTGGAAGCAGCTAATTTTATGTTTTCAGATAACATTTAAAATGTCCACTCCATAGGTTTGATCCTGTATCCTTACCTTTGTAACAGAGAAAACTGCCTCCAAAGGTATATTTTGAGAGAATGAGTCTGTCCTCATATATGCATGGAGAGGGTAGGAAACCCTGAGACTGCCCTGGAGTGGGTAGGTGTATTTTTGTTTGGGAAGGGGTGGGGGTGTGCCCTTGTGTGGCAGGTAAGGGAGGCAGAGGGAGGAGTATACATTGAGTACATGTTTAATTATCCCAGCCCCTTTAAAGATAGTAAATTAATTCTAAAGTCAAACAAAACTTTTTGGTGTGAGCCTGTATACTTTTGAGTGCAAAAATGCTGTTGTTCCTTTTTAGTATACATTTCAGGAGTGCCTTTAGGATTTGGTATGTTTAGATCCTCGATAATATGGTTGGGAACCTGACAAAAGTATTATCTAATTCTCCAAATTTATAGCCAGGCATAATGCACGTAGTATTTTGAAACTCTTCAAACCTCAGTGAAAATGTTCAAAAGCTAACTTTGTACAAGGTAACTTGGACTTACTTGGATTTAATCAAGTTTAAGAGTCTCAAAAATCCATCTTGCCTTTGAGAAAGGTTTACCAAGTTTTTCATTGTAATAGCGTACAGTGCTTCATTTTATGTAACATAAATCTGGGCTTTGTGGAAATAACATTTTAAAACGTAATCAGATTTTTAAATGTTAAAGTATTTCTTAAAAGAATATTCTTTTTTTTTCCTTTTGTGGAAAGAAACTTTAATACAATTAGAAAAGACAGAGAAGACAAAGAATATATTTTCTAAGTCAAGCCCCCAATGCTATCCAACTCCTCGTGGGTAAAAGTCCACCCAAACAGGATTGACCCAAAGCAAGTCTCGAAAGCCTGCCATAAGCCTAGAACAGCTTTTGGCAGGGACCCATACATAAGGGTCAGAAACAGCCAGACAATTCTGGGAGGAACCAAAATACTTTTCGGCAGGGACCCATAAAAAAGGGTCAGAAACAGTCAGACAATTCTGAGAGGAACTGAACAAAATCAAAACCAAAATCAGCAAAGCCATCGTTAACTTCCCCATGGGTCTCTCACCCACATCTCTTTCAATCAGTCCAGGCCAGTGCAGTTTCTTTACAAGTCTCTCTGCTCCTCGGGCCTCTTCTGGCTTTCCATCCTTCCATCTCCTCCTGTCTTCTGTCTGTGTGTTCTGTCTCCTCTGTGTGTGTCCTGTCTCTCTTCTCAAGCAAGAATACTCTATTTTCTAAAGCCACAATCCCTCTGAATTCTTATTTATCAGTACCCTGATAGATGTGTCAACATATCAATACATACAGATTTTAGGTAGAATTACTAGTGAATGTAAATATTTTTAAATAGGGCACAAGCATGCTAGTGTTGATGTTATTCAAACACATGCCTGGACAGAAACACCAAAAATTTTCAATAATTTATTGTACATTGGATTTGTGACAGTTAAGATTTTTGTCATGTAACTGACTGAAATATCAGAGTCTATAATACAGTAGCCCTGGTGTGCTCAACATTTACAGCTTGTCTCAAAATAGTTCATGGGATATATATGGCTATGTGAAAAACAAATGACATTTCAGACTGTGTTCTAAATGATTACATTTACCAAAACATTAAAAAATCAGACAACTTCAGTCACTTAATTGTGTACTTTAATTAGAAGCATAACCTTGAAAGGTTTGTGCTATCAAGAAAGACTAGGACAAGGCTTGAAAAAAATTTTTTCACAAAAATGAAAAATCAGGAAAGGATGCATATTGGGTTGGATTTTATGGATTTTTCTGCTTGAAAACTTTCACATTTTAAAATATTTTAATACAACAGTATGTTCTATCTTGTCAGCATTTTCTTTTGTGAATTAAAAATTTATCCAGCTCTTGCTATTTACATTACTTATGAATGTTCACCTATAATAAAAATATTCTTTATTGTGCTTGGATCTCAGTATTTGTAGTAGAGAGAAAGAGGTAATTGTGGATGGAGGAGGGGTAGAGATTTGATGGCCGCAGAGAAGTAATTTTAAAGAGATCTGTTGAGGATTCTTATTTATTTTAGAAATACTTCACTGTAGACAGAAGTCTCACAGAAGTTATAAATCGCTTACTTTTAAAATGAAAATAAGTATTTCTCTGTATAAAGCCAATTCTGGATTTTTAAAATTAGATTATTATGTGTATATGTTATTTCTTTTTGCTTCACTATTTCATTGGTCATTAAAATCAATAATCCTGATTAACCTGAAATTAAGTCAAATTGGAAAGCAAAAAATAGTGTATCAGTTGCTGCTTCTATTTTAAAAAGAATACGAACAAAATTTTATTATTCAACAAGATAGCAGAAAAAAGAACATCAGTAGCCCAAATAGGTTACTTTGATAGGGGGCAAAAGAGTATAAAGTTAATACAGTTGATGCACTAACAGACCTGTACTTGAATCCCAGTTTTCTTATAAGTAAATTAGGTAATTAAGTTTTTGCATCTATTAAGTCAAGATCCATTAGCTCCATCTTGCTGCAAAGATACTACAAGAAAAATATGTACAGCACCCAGCCAGCCTATGCCTAGATCATACATGACCTAAGCAAGCACTTTGACATCAGATATCATCAGCTTTTATTGTAATACAAAGAAAAAGACATCTGAAAAGCATACACTTTTGAAACCATTTATTTTTGTATGAAATGGTCATTAACAAGCCTATTTAAGGTTTGGATTCCAATTAAAGGAAACATGTTTTTGTGAAGCCTTCAGGGCTTAGTTGTATGTCATGTATCGGGGAGTAGCACTGAATTTAGCATAGGACTTAATGACCTTATTTACAGCTTCTAAGAAATCCTTCTCAGTAGCAATTTTTCGCCGTGCTCTGATGGCAAACATACCAGCTTCTGTGCAGACACTTCTAATCTCAGCACCTTTCAAACAAAAACAAAATAGGCTTAATTAAAGCAGCCTGACCAGGAAAACCAGCAAATTTAAGCAAGATCTTTCAACCTACCAGTGCTGTTTGGACACAGTCGTGCTAACAACTCAAATCTGATGTCTCTTTCAACACTCATTGAACGAGCGTGTATCTTAAAGATGTGAGTCCGGCCCTAAAATCGGGGAATTGACAAATGTTAAAATGGAAAAACAACACAGGAGGAAAAAAAGTTCAAGAATTCCTTTTCTTAAATTAATGATTTTCTCACCTCTAGATCAGGTAAGCTAAATTCAATCTTTCTATCCAATCTCCCTGGCCTCATCAGTGCTGGATCCAAAGTGTCGGGTCTATTGGTGGCCATTAGCACTTTAATGTTGCCTCGAGGATCAAAACCATCTAACTGATTGATTAGCTCCAACATAGTTCTCTGTACCTCATTGTCACCTCCAGCACCATCATCAAAACGAGCCCCTCAGAAGACAAAAGGAAAAAATAAACTCTTCTGTGTACAGTAGCATTAAGCATAACTTGAAAGTACTATACATCTCATCTCAGATCATGTCCTCCAGCACAAGAAAATGTCTCACTTTTAGGCAAATCCTAAGAAAGCAAGTTACTTTACAAAAACCTAATTAGAAAGTGAATTTCTGTTTTCAAAAGGATTCATCATAGGTTAATTTAACATAGGCTCCTTTGGTTTTTTTAATTCTCTTTAAGGAATTCTGTTTTGAAAATCAATTTTGTTTTTTAAGTCACCCCATTGTTTCACACAATATATACCTGGGGTAGGCAATAGAATACATGCAAACTTTAGCTCCATCACGGTGTTTGCATGCAAGACACTATTATACTATTCAGAATTTCTCAAAACTGTAAAATTATAGCTATATTAATATAATAAAGCTGTAACAGTTTACTATATTGATTTTTACATATTGAGTATTCGCGGTTCACGTTAGCCTCTTATTGCAACCAAAAAAGCGAAAACAGCCTCCAAATGCACATTTTCATTTTTTAAATCATATAAATACATACTACTGTGTTAATGTATTATGCATATTATAAAACACATGTCTGTGGAAACTTTTTAAATGAGATTAAATACAAAGAAAAACAATTATCTGTTTTATACACAATCCACTTTGGAAACCACAGCTTCAGCGCACCCTGATATCATAAGGCTTATTCCAACACCATCATAAAAATAATTGCAGTCACGCTGCCTCGATATACTGTATTCAAATTATGACTGTTGAAAACATTAACAAACCCAACAGCACTCATTCAGTCTAAAAGCAAGACAAAGTAACCACCATCACCAAACAGTCTGTCAGGACCTGCTATGTTTTCAAGTCATTTCTGTCACTAAGTTAATTCAATACCAACTGCCTGATCATGACATTTTTCTAGCTACTGAGGATTATTGCCATTACATTATTACTCACTATACTAGTCTGGGACTACCAGACAACTTAAGAGTTTTGAAAGTCTATCACATTTATTAACATGTTAGTCTGACCTCAAAGCCCAAGAAAAACAAGACAGGAATTATTTCCTTTGTAAGTTCAGAGTTAGTTAAAGTAATTTATTTACATCACACAGGTAATACTGTATTTCACCAAATCCTTGAAGCCAAATATTAATTTTATATACACTTTATGAAAAACCACAAACTATGTTCTTAAATTAGGTGAAGCTGCATCCTATTTGAAGAGTTATTAAAGTGTAAAAATGTGTCATGTGAATGAAGTTAGCTAAGTACAAAGGTACAGATTTTCAGAAACTGCAAAGAGATATAAAGACTTTTCCCTTTATGGTACAGTCCTACAGGTATTAAGCTCATGAAAGAGTTGATATTAAAATTTTGTACAAAATTAATGTATCAGGTGAACTCTACATATAGTAGCACTTTAGAACGCTCATGAAACCCAATTCTAAAGTAGTTCTCTAGAAACCATTCATACCTCCAATAGCATCAATTTCATCAAAGAAGATAAGGCAGGCTTTTTTTGTTCTGGCCATTTCAAAGAGCTCACGAACCATTCTAGCCCCCTAATGAGAAAAATAATTTGTTAATTCAGAATTGGTTTAAAAAAATTTTAATATAGATTTATGCTTCAAACTTTTCAGTATGCTTCTCAACCATTATTACCTAAAGTTTTTTTTTTTTTTAAAAAATAATGTGGAATGGTCATTTTAATGTCACCCATGTTTTATAAATTTTTCAGAGAGCTACATAGTTTTTGTTTTCTTAAGAATAAAATTTTATCGAAAAATAATTAACAATGGGGCAAAGTACAACCTGACTCAAACCTGTCCAACCAGCCTTAACTGCTTGTGAAAGAACTCAAACATACAGAAGTAGAGGACCCTTAGGTCTCATATTCTGCCAGTGTGGTAGAAAAATACATAGAATCAGGCTTTACCTTTGCCCCAGGAGCTGGGCAGGGGTGGGGGGGCGGTGGTAGGCGATGGAACACTGCAGCACAGGAAGAGTTACATCTTCTCTATGACCAATTTACTTTACCTCACCAACGTATTTCTGTACAAGTTCGGATCCAATAACTCGAATGAAGCAAGCATCCGTCCTATTAGCAACTGCCCGAGCACAGAGTGTTTTCCCTGTGCCTGGCGGACCAAACAGCAGCACACCCTTGGGAGGCTCAATGCCAAGGTTAACAAACCTCTCTGGCTGTGACGGAGACATGAAATTTTATACTTAGCACTTCTGTATAATAAAAAGACTTCTATAGCAATATATTTAAAATTATTAGTTCCACAATCTAGGTACTTGATCCAAATAAAAATTTTACTCTTAAGACATAAAAGCTAAACTAGACTTAGACTAGCTATATAGCTAGTCAATAAAAACTGACTGGTTTTGAAAGGTTTCTATTTCTACCACCCAAAGTTAAAAAGTTAAAAATTTTTTAAAAAGTGTTTAAAAAACAAAAGTATTATCTGAGAGTTAATCTCCTAATATCCCAATACCTTCCAAGATTAATTTGACTGTAAACTCATTTCCTCATAATGGCATTAATACACAGGTTTTTTTCTGTAATAACATCTAATATATTTTAACACACTGCTAAATATTACACTTCAACCTCCTTTGTCCCTCTAAAAAGCAGAGTTGTCTTTTTTAAATAGGCTGGACCACTTAGTTCTTTGGCTTCCTCTCGAGAATTTATCAACTCTCCATACCTCTACCCCTCAAGAAATTTAAGAAAAATATAAAATTTTAAAAGCTTTATGTCAATAACTTTAGTGCTCACTATACTAAAGACTCACAGATTTATACAAAGTAATTTTAAATGCAACAGGCTCGACCACTTACATGAAGTAGAGGGGTTTCAACTACTTCTCGAAGTTTCTCAATCTGTTCCTTACAACCACCCACATCACTATATGTGACATCAGGTTTTTCTTCCACCTAAGAAACGGATGAAAATATATGACATATAACCACAGTCTTTTCAACACTAGTCCAAATGATCTATCCAGTAGAGACCCTATGCCCAAAAAGAAGAATCAGGCTTGTAGCAAGAACTTTAACAAAAGTGAAACATACTGCCCAGTATCCTAGGACTATTTGCTATATTACTTGTTAGGACACTTAAGTGACAGACAATGTAAATTTTCATCGGAAAAACTGTTTAAAAGAATTTGGCAACTCTATAATACATACTCATATTAAGTTTACTAGTTAAAGTTTTAAAACTTTTAGAAGATGCAACTGTATTAACAATTAAGCTATTCCTTTTCTCTCCCATAATTTCTTACCTGCATCATGGTAACTGTTGGATCAATCTTGGGCGGCAGTGGAATGTGAATTTGATACTTATTTCTGTCCACACTAAGGAAGTAAAAAGATACTAACTCATTCCTTAAGTTTTCAAAATGTGTTTATGTTAGTGTTTTATTTTCAAAAACATACTTTGAACAAGCAACAGACACAGTGTACCTTAAAATTACAGAAATACAAAGAGAGCTTTAAAACTCAGGACACTAAACCACCAGCCTCCAGTGGCAAAGAATCTAATCAACAACAACAAACATTGACCTTTCAGAGAGAAGAGAATTAAAAAACTTACTGACTAAATTATTATGTATTCTATATCCATTATCTATATTCTCATTATCTAGAGCAAATGCTTCCTCCTCCTACACCATGTTACCATAAATTCACTCGCAAACACAACTCTATAAAGTTCTGTACTGAACTTTGATTATGATATTCAAAGACATTCATAAAAAGCTACACTAGGGAATGGGAAAAAGAGGCCAGTGGAAGGTCAGGAAACAGAAGCAGAAGAAAGGGCGGTCAGCTGTCATCCTCTATTAGCTTATCCCTCGGTATTCCATGGCACTCAGTTTACTCATTCAAAAGAAAGTCAAGGCCATGAATGTGACATGATTATCTTTAATGAAAGAAGAGTATGTATTATAAATAGAAATCTTACCCAACTCTCATCCCTTCTTCAATGTCAGTAGGTGCTACCTGATCACTGAGGTCTACCACAAACTTGGCAAACTGCTTCACGTTGATAATGTACTTTGGATCTTCTGAATCAGCATTGATTATCTTTGTACACCTAACAAAGCAAAAGGCTTGATTAGAGTAAGGAACTTAACTCACGAATAACGAATTAAAGTAACCAGATTCTCTCCTGGGCTGCAATATAGTCCTGAGCAGGTGTAAACTGGAACACAGAAACTGGGTCACTGTTAAAGATCCCCTTCTAACAGAATATGCTCAATCCCCAGGGTCCACTCAACTTTAGCAAAGCCATGACGTTTTTAAGATACAGTGCCCGAGAAAAGGAATCCCAAAGATTCCTTTTCTAGTGATACACTGCTATATCTTAGGTTACTCTCCTTCTGATCTTCCCTGTAAGACAGTAACTTGTCTTACATCAAGTTAATATTTTCATTCTTTCCAGAGTTTGCACTTCAAACCTATTTTTATTGTTGCTATTTTTACAGTCATCCACATCACTGTATGTGACACCAGATTTTTCTTCCACCTAAGAGATGAAAAATGCCTCTTGATTTTTAACTTAAATGTATTCATTTTCTGTGTGACATGAACACAAATTTGTATACCATGTATATCACAGTAGAAAACAGTCTACTGTCTTTCCTCTTCTCTAGTATCTGTCCACTAAGAAAAACAAAAGCAAAAAAACCAGAAGTCATGTTAGAAAGCTGCTACATAAGCTGTAACAACAATTAAAGGAAATACAAAATAGTCTCTGGAGTGTGCATATAGACAGAGCTGAACGTAAAGGGTAAGTCTTTGGAGTGAAGGCAGAGGAAGAGAAAAGTCTTTATTTTTCATGGTGGTTAAGTCAATAGGTAATACTTAAAACTGAAATCCAGAAGCAATCTATAAGATACAAGTCAGCACTATCCATTAGAAATGTGAAGGTAGAAACCAAAATAATAAGCTAAAAAGTTTTAAAATAGTGTCTCTGAGGAAAAGGATTTAAGGAAAGACAGCTTTTCCAGAACTACTTCACTCACTAAAACTAAAAAACTAGTCAAGAAAGGAAAAATAGAAAAAGGACAGAGAGAGGATAAGAGGAAAGAAAAATGCCCCTAACTGTATTAAAAAGGTAAAGTTAAAACAAAATTTCCAAGGATTAGACTAGAACACAGAAGAATATGTTTGTAATCTTTTAAGTCTTCAAGCAACATTAATACCAAAAGGTATCTTTTATTTACCTCCTAAAAATCTAAAACATTAGAACAACAAAAGATACCATGAAGTTAAGATGGGGGAAAATATCTGTAGTATATTCAAGACTGGCATGAACAATATATGAAGTGTGCCTAAAAATAACCCAATGGAACACAATATGACAAAGAAATATAAATGTATAATAAATATAAGTAGGTATTATAATGGTAGCACAATGCAAAATAAAATGAGATCCGCCACCGGCCCCCCAATGGTCAAAGTATGAAAATGGTCATTACATATCTTCTATTGATCAGACATGCATTTCCCTCAAAACCTCTTGGTGGAGTAAAAATTGATCAAATCACTTTTTTTTTTAACAGATTTTCAAAACTATAAATGCTTTGACTCTGTAATTCTACCTCTAGTAAGCTATACTATAGAACTGTATGCATGAAGAAATATTTAACATGAACGGTGTGTAACACTGTATATACTAAATGAAACTTCAAGCAGTCCAACAGTTATGGAAAATTATGTACTTTTTAAAAATAAGAGAAAACAAGAAATAAAGAGGTATGTATATCAAAGACAATGAAAGATCTCCAAAACATGTAGTTATTTCCAAAAAACAAATCAGGATATGCTTCTTTGCATACAAATATATATGAAGATACACAGGAGAATTAAGAGGACCAAAGTATTTTCTGTAGTTATGTCTAAAGAAGGTAGGTTTTCATATTTGACTGTGTTATTTGAATCTTTTATGACTAAATCTTCACTTATTTCTTGTATAACGGTTTAAGACATATAATTTTAATCCCAATGCCTTTGTAGAAGTGTATTTACTTGGAATTTGAAGTGAAAATTATCTATGAACTATTGTATTATCCCCAAGACTAAAGAGTTTCTGAGACTACAGATAAAAATAAATTTCCACAGAGCACTATGCATACCTTGCAACCTGCAAAGGCTGTTCACTCTGGAGTGTTTGCTTATCTGCGGCCAAATCCCAGAGTGCAGGTGGGGCCAGGCCAGTGTCAGACTCTTTAATACCTGCATAAAGATTACAAAATTCACTGAAATGTAATGCATTACCCTAAAGCCTCAGCACTACTGACATTTTGGACTGAATAATTTATCGTGCATTATAGGATGGCAAGAAACACCTCTGGCCTCTAGCTACTAGATGTCATTAGCTTCTCTCCCTCAAGTTATGAAAATCAAGACTGTCTCCAAACACTGCCAAATGACCCCTGCAGGGTTGGGGTATAAAGCAAAATCACCTTGGTAGAGAATAACTGCCCTAAAGCACAAATCCAAAATTTAACAACATATTTTACATTTTTTTGTGTGTGCAGGTCAGATATTATACAGCTTCACCATTCAAAAGTTCCGAAGGAGAAAAGTTTCCAACTGTTAAGCAATACCCCGTGAAGTCCTATTTTTATTTAATCTGAAATTCTGACTTGCTTTTTAGAGTTCACCAAACTAGGCTTTGACTAATAGAAACACTAATTGCTTAGATGATGATTTTCCTTAATTTCATATGCATTAAACTTGGTTGTAAAAGGCATTGAAAGAGATTGTTAAATGAGTCAATTTCTTAACAAATTAAGAAGAATAATTATTTTTAATCTATAGTTCATGAAAGATTCTTTGTATTTAAACTCATTTGATGTAAAGTTAACAGATACATTAAAGAGAGGGAACAGGTATAAAAAGATGTATATATACCAGTGAGTTCATTGATTTTCTTGAGAAGTTGTTGAATGTCATCTTCAACCTGCTTGATCTGCCTGGAGTAAGTGCTCTGACCCTAGAAGATAAAAATCAGCTTAATTAGAACAGCGAGACAGCAACAATTTATTAAACACAAGTAAAATCTTACGTTACAATCTTAATAGCTATTCCTGTCCCAAAACTTGTAAAGTGAAGGAGAGAAAGACTGTATCATTTTCAGAAGTATTCCTGAACCAATATTTCCCCTATGAGAGACAATACACCATTGTGTAAGATAGTGAATGAAAATCATGCCTGGAATTATCCAAAACTCCAGCACAGTTCTGTGCATTGAAATTTTCCATTTCAGACTTAATTCCGTTACATACATTTAAATACAATAAACAAGTCTATAAATTATTTCAACTATCTTTCAATACCACACTTCAATTACAAATATCACAAAAGTACTATATAAGCTAAACACATTTAATATTCTGTGATCTATTCCGGAAAAACCTTTATAGGTCATTTTTTTTTCAGTGAAGATCACTAAAAACTGCTAGACATTCTCTATTTTGGAAGGAAAATACCAACAGTTCTTATTTCAAAGTTAAAAACACCAATATTTTATGGACATTAAAATTACTTACATAAGTTTTCAGCAAGGCAATATCCCCCTCATCCAGTGCTAAAAAAAAAAAAAAAAAGATAGTAAGAACAACAACAAAACCCTAGAGCTAACAATTATTTTCTGTTCAATTCAAATTACATTAATCAAGTGAGGACAAAAATGTGCCAAGTTGTAATGAAATAATACAAATATCAAATAGTCTTTGGAGTCAGGGACCTTTAATTGGGTGAAGGTGGATTAAAAAAGAATTGTAGTTGAAGAGAATCCAGCTGATGTAACACAACAAAAAGAGGGAGCCCAACCTACAGAGTTAGAATCAAAACAACCTGCACACTAACCCTCGCAAGGTCCTGCATTTGCTAAGTAATCTTGGAGAAACCATTTACTCTCTGAGAATCAATTTTCTCATCTGAAAAACAGAAATGATACTAAATTTACCCTCGGTGTTGCTGTAAAGATCAAGTAGGAAATGGATTAAAGCACATAAAATTATATACACATTAGTCATAACTATTTCAAAGGAAATATTTATGAATGTGATAATGTAATAAGCGGTGTATGGAAATGGCATGCATAGCTCATGCACTGTGGGTAAAGCTGTCAAGTGTTAGCTCTACAGAGAATAATTTAGCACTACCAAAATTACGGCTCCATTTCTAAAATTTACCTGCTGCTTGTGTTTGTGCGTGGGGTGAAATTATATGAACAAGGACATTTATTACTCTATAATATCCAACAAACTGGAAGAAATCTAAATGTCCATCAATAGTGATTACTGTACAACCAAAAAAGTAGGATACTATGGAGGTGCAGGCTATATAATACGAACTTATCCCTAAAATACATTGAGTGAAAAGGAAAAGGATGTACAGTATGCTACATTTATATAAAAAGGAAACTGTATGAGCAAAATTGCTTGTATATACATAGAAAATAGAAAACACAAAACGTCAACATTGGTCGCCTCCGTGGATAAGTGGGTCACTGGGATCAAGAATAAGACACGATTCAATGTATCTTTCTCTCCCTTTTTAGTTCTGAATCATGAGAATGCATTATCTAATCAAAGAAATGTTGCTGTTGCTGCTGCTGTTTTGTTTGTTTTTAAAGAAAACTGTGTCTCAGGATCCGGTCAAGAGAGTGATAGCACCAACCTGTCACACCTCAGAGGGAGGAGAACACAACAGAGGATCCAGGTGACGGCTTACCGCCAGGCGGAAACATTTCGAGGCCTGCAAGGCCAAGCAGGATGCGTGACTTGTAAGTGCTATCAATAAAATTTCGATCGGGGGGATCAATATAAAACTTGGGGTGGGATGAGGCAGACAAAGAAGGCAGGCAGGCTACCGCGGCTATAACCCCAGACTATAAACCACTAGGGGCACAAAAGGGCCTCGGCACCCCTCTTGGGGCAGGAATCAAGACTCCCCTTCCAGGACCAAGTGTGGTCCTGCCGCGGTCCCGAAATCCTGCCTATGCCAACTGACCTCTGATGGGCTTGTCGTCCTTCTCATCTTCTTTGGTTTTCCGCTGATCCGCACCGAGATAATCCGGCATTTTGGCGAACCAAGCGCTCCAGCAACTTGGTGATTACACAGCACCTTCCTCGGTTCCGGTGGTGCCTTCCTTCTACTTCCCCACCGGAAGTAGAGCCGGTTTCTCTGTGTTCCTTTACGCCACTAGAGGCGGAAGAGAGCGCTGAAGTGTACGAAGAGTAGGAAGAATTCCTGTGAAAAGGGCTCAGTCTACCCTGGCCCTTGACCATTAAACAACTTCCCAGGCCATCTCTGGCTCGGCAGTTGAATTTAAATTCTGGTTTAGTCATTTGTTTACTGTACACTCTTAGTAACTAGTTTGCGTGCTTTAATCTCCCCTTTTCTTAGTTGGGTTGTGGAAGCACTGAGAGTGTCAAGTATCTAGCATATTAGATATGCAACAAGTAGTGGCTAGAGCTACAAATAGAGTGAAGGTAAGTGATGTTAACAGGAATAAGGAACCTACAGAAGAAAATATGGTATACAAATGGCCAACAAGCACATGAAAAGCTGTTCAGCACCCCTCGTCATTAGAATAATGCAAATAAAACCAGTTAGGATGGTCACTATGGAAAAGAACGAAACAAGTGACATTGAGGATGTGGAAAAAGTGGGAACCTTGTACATGGTTGGTGGAACTAGAAAATGATATAACCACTATGGAGAATAGTATCACAGTTCCTCAAGAATTAGAAATTGAATCAACACATGATTTAGCAATTCTACTTCTGGGTATATACCCAAAAGAATTGAAATCGGCCTCAAAAAGATTGTACGTTCTCAGTCGTAGCAGTGATATTCACAATAATGAAATTGTGGAAGCAACCCATAGACACATGAATGAGCAAAATACACATATTATAGGATGATAATCTGTTATAAAGACAGAAAGAAATTCTAATACATCTAAGGTTTGAGGATGTTATGCCAAATGAGTAAGCCAGTAAAAAACAAAAAACAAACAAACAAACAAAAAAAAAACACTGAGTCCATTTACATGAGATACCTAGAGTTGTCAAGTCATAAAAACAGAAAGTAGAGTGGTAGTTGCCAGAGCAGGAGAATATAGAAATGCGGAAGAGTAATTACTAAAGAGTTTCAATTTTGCAAGATGAAAAGAGTTCTGGAGACTTTTTGCCCCACGGAGTGAATGTACTTAACACCTCTGCATTGTACACTTGACAATGTTTCAGGTGAGATTTATGTGTATTTTACCAAAATTAAAAATCAACACCTTTGGGATGTTAGAGGTGATGGTGAGATGGATGGGGGAGGTAGCAGGAAAAAAAAATCATTAACATTAAGAAAGTGAACTCAGGCTACTTTGCACTTTAGAGCCCGTTTTAACAGCGGTTGCTAATAAAGGACTATAGTAAGCGCTACCTTAGAAAATTATGTTCCATGTACACAATCTGGACGATGACAAGTATTTTTTTTTTATACTAGGGAATTGATGAGTCTAGGAACCTTTTTTTCGTAGGTCCTGCTTCCCAGCCGGAGCTGAGTCAGCGGAGGAGCTAGGCTGCTGCACACGTTGGCGGGGGTGGGTGCGGGTGGAATTGGCCTCCGCGCCGCGAAAGACCCATTCCGGAAGTAGTTATTGGTCGTCTCCATGCGCCGGTTCCTGGGCATCGTAGAGCCAAGGCGCGAGGCTCCGAAGCGAAGGTAGAGCTGGAGGGCACGCTAAGCGCTCTCCGGCCGGGACGCGAGCCGCTGTGCCGGCTGGGCTGGCCGCGGCGCCATCATGCTACTCCTGCCGAGCGCTGCGGACGGCCAGGGCACCGCCATCACCCACGCTCTGACCTCTGGTACGTGCCCACTCAACCCCGAATGCGTCTCGCTTCACCAGCCCCTGTCTCAGTCCTCCACCTTGGAGACCCGGAGTTCTCTCTGTCCTTGCTCCTGGCTGCTAGTCCTAGACATGTGGGGCCGTGACGTGCCTTTTTGCTCCCGACTGTACATTATCTCCCTTAAGGCTGGAAGGAAGGAGGGAGGCGTCTGCCTCTGCCCCTACGGTTTCTTCCTTCTGTCGCGACTGCTGACTCAGGGATCGGGCTGAACAGTTCGAAACCGAACCCTCCAGTACCCCAAAAAGGTTCCCATAAAACCTTCTCTTGTGTACGGCAAGAGGTTGTCCGCAGCAAGCACCCCACGTGCCTCAGGTCATACAAAGCCTGGCAGCTAGTGCTCTATTAAACACCTTACTCCCTCTCTACATTTGCTCCGGCTTTGTTTTTTTTTAATGTCAGAACTCAGACAGTGCTCCTCATACTCGGTATGAAAAGATTGTTGGCATGTGCTGCTCGTAAGGTCCCGTGTAGACACTTTTAAAGACAGTCATAGCAGTGAAACTTGTCCTGCTGCTGTAGGGTCGTTAAGTGTATAGCTCAGTGCTGTCGCGGGCATTGTAAACTTAGTGTCCAGTTTCAGTGATCTACATTAATTACCATAACCACTTCATATATGGCACTACTTGAATGTGATTTTGAACATACAGCAAATGTTTCATTTGTGCTTAAGGGAGTTTTATGTGCTTATGTGTAGTTTTAGAACTAGAGGGAAAGGTTTGAAGTCTTTAAAAGCAACACCCACACTACAGTTAGTGCTTCTTGGACATAGTGCTTGAATCCTCTCCTGTGTATGGTGGAAGAAAACTTCATTTCCCAACCAAGTTTGGCCATGTCAAAGTTGAGGTGGTGAAGTTGTCTTGTAGATAGTTTGAAATTGGTCAGTGAAGACATGAAAAATCAGTTATTTTTAGAAAATTATGGCTATTAGTTGGAGGGAAACCTTACACCTGAGTTATTTATTACTGGACAGAGAGAAGCTTTTTACTTTCATATGGAATAAGAAATTAGAATTCATGTGTTAATTCTTTTCCTTAATCCCAGTTATCTTTTTGAATTATTAATATGCAAAAGTTCAGTGATTTGCTCCCATTTTACAAGAGTAATGATAAAATCTTTTAAGTGTTTGTGATTTTCAAAGGTGCTTACAGGTTTTTCAGTCTTTCAAAATTGTCAGATGTTTTCATTTTATAGTTGAAGACTTCTGTGACTTCACATAGCCACTAATAGTCAGTTTCTGATTTCAGATCCAGAGCATGTGCCACTGTACACAGGTGCATTAGTAAATCCCCATTAGCCGCTTTGAAGATTGTCTTTCAAAACAGATCATTACGGTTGAATTCTTAAAATTTTTTAAAGCTCACTGATCACAAGGGTTTCATATAAGATAATTTTGAGTAGCTTAGAAGACTTGTGTTTTATGAGACCACCCTTTTATGGCAGTTCATCATTATTCATTGCTTTATCACAAAAATTGGTCTAAAAGTAATGTAATTTACTACATTTCTCCCTTTTCCTCATCTTCCTATTAAATCCCCAGAAAAGTATTGATAATCTGGTAACATTGCTGAGTATTTTGTCAGATAACTGGAAGAGATTGTTTGAATACTCTGTTAATACTCAGAAATGATTATTCTTTACCAACCACATGTTAATTGGATTACTGCAGTCTTTTTGTTAGTTGATGGTTGGTTTGTTTTTTAATATTTGTTTTTATTAGAACTGGGGTGTAGGCCACAGATGCAGGAGGTGAGAGGATTTACTAGAGACAGAGCTGGGAGCAAAACAGGCTGATCGGCTGAAATACACTGCTAAAGGGAGGAGCCAGTAAGACAGGAGAGGTCTGCTTCTCCATGTGGGTTAGCTCCCTGGCCAGGGATGAAACTCAGGCTGTAGAGGCAATAGCGCCGAGACTCAACCTCTAGGCCACCTGGGAGGCCCATAATTGATGGTTTTAAGATTATATTCTGGTGCTGTCATGTTTTGGTTTTATTTCCTGAGAAAATATATGCCTTGAAACAGATATATTCTATGCAATATATTGAAGCCTCTCTTAACACTTTCAATCACAGCCTCAACACTCTGTCAAGTTGAACCTGTGGGAAGATGGTTTGAAGCTTTTGTTAAGAGGAGAAACAGAAATGCTTCTGCCTCTTTTCAGGAACTGGAGGACAAGAAAGAATTATCAGAGGAATCCGAAGATGAAGAATTGCAGTTAGAAGAGTTTCCCATGCTGAAAACACTTGATCCCAAAGACTGGAAGGTATCTATCAGTCTTTTGTTCATTCAAATGCTTTGGTAAGCATAGGCAGTTTCCCCAGGTGTTTCCCATTCCTAAACTATGTTTTAAGGTGCTTTAACAAGAGAACCATAGTTGAGCACTTGTTTTTGTAAAGTCCTGAATGGGATAACATCAATCATTGGTTACTCTCTGCTGGAAAATCCAGGAAGGTTACACAGAAAAGAAAGTTTGAACTGATCTTAAAAGGATGAGTGGCAGTTCTGAAGCAAAGAGGGGAGAAAGTGCATCCTGGGAAGAAGGAATAAAATTGCAGCAATGAAAGGAGTAAAAGAATATGTACCACTTCTATAGGGACTAATGAAGAGTAGAGTGGGGTACTGAGGGATGGTGGTGAGAAACTAAGTCTGAAATAGACTCTGGGCCAAATTCTGCAGTGTCCTTTTTATGCCATGCTGAGGAAGAAATTCAGATTTTATTTTCAGGACAGTGGAATGTCATTAAAATTTTTAAAGCTAATTTTTGAAAACTAGTTCTGGCAGTACAGAAAATTGCTTGAAAAGGAAGGGCAGAACTGGAAGGGAAGTGAGTAGTTTGCTGTTGCAGGACTAGTTCAGTCATCCAGACCTGCCAGTGATTTTTGAACTAAATTTGTGGTCACGTGTTAAGGATGAAGGAACAGATTTGCCTTTTCTGTGTGTGCCAGACTTAACTATACTTGGTGACCTTGGCTGTGTAGTACAAGATAAGTGAACGTATTTGGAAGACCTCACAGTATTCCAGCTAAGGGATCTGCTAGGTTTGATGTCAGTAGCCAATAGTGAGATTCAGAAATAAGAAGTCTGTGGAAAGGATGGTGTTTATATTCAAGTTTGGCTATGTGAAAGTTGAGGTGGTGAAGTTGTCTTGTAGATAGTTTGAAATTGGTCTGTGAAAAGAGATTAGAACCAAAATTGGGACATAGTGGTAGTTGAGGCTGTGGGGAATTGAATGACATCAGCCAAGAAGAATATAAATAAATAGGTATTCTATTGCTTAAGTAAGAACTAGTATAAATCTGAAATGTATATACTGTGGGCCTAGAGTACATAAATTCAGATCTGGTTTTGTCCATTTAGTGTGCGGTGAACTTGAGGAAGTCTACCTGACCTCTCAGCACAGAGGATTATCGTAAGGATTAATCAAATGATAAACACAAAGCATTTAACCTAGTACTTGGCACATGATAAATGCAAAATGAATAGTAGGTGATAAGACTTCTTATCTCAGAGGTTGTTGTGATGATCAATGAGGTCAGGCATATAAGCACTCAAAGTGTTTGCTGATTGTCCATTCATCCGTTTTAAAAGGAAAGGAATGAACATTGAGGAGCTTGGATACTTAAGGGGTAGACAGAAGAGGAGAAATAGCATAGGCTACTCAGAAGAATGAAAGAAATAGAACATCTGTTCTTTGGACATCTGTTAGTGCAACAAAGATTTATTAAATACTATAGCCTTTGAAAAACTAAGGAAGGAAAAGTCTCAAGAAGGAAAAACAGTTACCAGTGTCACTACTATGGAGAGGTCAATCACATAATATGTAAAAAGACAGAAAGCCCCTGGACTTTGCAAACAAAAGTTGACCCTATGGAAAGCAGTTCCAATAAAGTGGTTGGAATGACAAAAGACTGCAGTGTTGAGGAATGATTAAGAGATGCTGAAGTAAGTGGAAAATATTCTCTTTCAAAATTGGGTTATAGAGAACATAGTAACTTGAGAGGAAGGCAGGGACAGAAGGTAGAGAGGGGAATATTGATATCTCCAAGAGGAAAAAGAAAAATGGAGAAGTTCCGTGGTATAGAAAGAATAGGTGACATCAGAGCAGGGAAAAAGAAAAATGGAGAAGCTCCTTGGTATAGAAAGAATAGGTGACATCAGAGCAAGATAGCAGGGCTCATATTTGTTCAGTTATTTCATTCAAGCATCTGCTATATGTCAGACACTGTTCTAAATGCTGAGGCTACTCTGCTGAACAGGACGGCATCATTCTCTCACACAGCTTATATACCATGAGGAGACAGACACGTATCAGGAACACAGTGGTATGGTAATGTCCTGATGACTGTATTGGATTGATTGAGTCGATAGGGAAGACCTGCAGTGTTGACATTTAATTTAAATATGAATGGTGTATGAAGATGTGGGAGAGTGACATTCCAGGCAGAGGCTAGTGCAGGGGCAGGAAGTTTGGAATGTCCCAAGAACTGAAAGAAGACAGGTGACTGGAACAGAGTGAATGAGGGCAGGGTGAGGAGGTAAGGGAGTAGTCACTGAAGGTCTTTGGAGAGTTCAAGGCTGACAATGTTTTGGTACTTTGGAGGGAGCAAATTGGGAGTGAAAATGGGAAGAGAAAGTTATCTATGTTATATAAGGTGATGGCATTTAAATTGATACTAAAGGACGAGAAGACCGCAACCACATGAAGAGAGAGAAGAATGTGCACGGCGGGAAGAACAGCATGTGAGGCTCTCATGTGGGAAAGAGCTGGGCATCTTCAGTGAATGGAAATGCTAGTCTTATATCTGGAAATAGGTGACCAAGGTAGAGGATGACAGGCCAGGAGCTTATGTCTATACAAGTCATCAAGTAGTCCATGTAAAACTTACATGACTTACATCCATTTTATGCAGAGCTTCTCATAGGACTCCTATTATGGAAATGTCACTTTGGGAAACACTGTTTTAAAGATAGGATATACTGCTCTATTACAGACTTGATTTCCTTTTTTGTCTTTATCAGAACCAAGATCATTATGCAGTACTTGGACTCGGCCATGTAAGGTACAAAGCTACACAGAGACAGATCAAAGCAGCTCGTGAGTACTAAGTTATTTTAAAATAATCACTGTCAGATAAGGGAAATGTTATCCTTTTGAAAAGATATACAGGATCATTGTCTATAGCCACAGCTCAAAATTTAATAGCGTGTGTTACTTGGTCAGAATAATATATAGCCACAGTCTACTTCACCTTCAAAGCAGTCAGTCTTGTGTATGGAATTTCATTAGTGATAAGAAATAAGAGAGGATGGGAAAGAGAGAGGTTGTGTTTATCACAATAAAGAACATTCTTCCATCGACAACTTTTTAAAATATATTTCACCTTCCTTTGGAAATATCGCCAGTAGAATTTAGTGGAAGCTGCCTTGTTACTTGGGTTTTTTGATGTTATTTTTGTGGTCTTAGGTCACACCTTAGCTGATGTGAGAATTATCTAGTGTCTCATTGTTTTTTTCATTGACAAGGTCAAAAATTGGTAACAGAAACTGTAGGGAACCCAGTTTTTATATGCCCTATGAAACACCATCCCCTTTAATGCTCCTCCGTGCCTTGTCCTTTCATAGTCCTGTGGACGTAGTTCCCAACGCCCATTTGGTTCACCTGATTAATATAGTGTAATGAAAAAGATGAAGGTGGTTAGTTTTCTGTGTTTATCTTAGGAGAATGTTCTGCCCTCCACACTAGAGAATGAATATTGAGGTCAGAGGAGATGAGATTGTGGCCAAAAGAGTAGTGAGTCAAGGCAAGTCAAGAAGAGAGAGTATTACACTTGGAGAAAGATGGCTAAAAGAGACCTGTCACATGTTGAAAATATAGTAAATAAGCTCAGAATTTTTCCCATTAATGTTTATATTAAGGAAAATCACAGGAAGTGTGTTTTGACAAGGTGAAGGAATTTATCAGATTTTTTAGGCCTATTACTGGATTCCTTTAAAAACTGGCGTGATTTTAGAATAAGCAAATGTCAATCAATGCATTTGAATAGTCATTTTAATTATACCCAAATACCACCAAAATTCATTTGCCGTGGAAAAGACTATGTGTAGAGTCCTACTAAATAGAAGAATAGCATGCAAATACTAAATATTTGCTAAATATTAGTCTTGATATATGTAAATTTATGAAAGAATTAGAAATTACTTAGAACTATGAAAATAGTTGATATTTTAAGGTGAAGGAATTGTCTCTCTAAAGATAAAAAAGAACCATTTGCCTATATTGAGTCAGTTCTTTTTATTGGCATAATAGAAAATTTTTAATAGTCTCTAGCCAAAATTTTTTCACAGTACACACATTATTAACATTATGTGGAATTATAATTTATTCCCTTGTTGAATATTCTCGGTATTCAGAAAGCAACTTGTGTTTTTAATCTGTTACTGTTAATAGTTGCTACTTACTGCTTTCGGAGATCTAATGCAAAAGGAAAAATGCAGAGTTAGTATTTGCAAGTCTTTTAGCATCACAAACCTAATAAAATATAAGTCTGATAACATTTAAGGTCTTTCAAGCTCTTGCAAAATCTTTCAAGTTAGTATCCTACTAATACATGCACAGAAGAGAATTATTTTTGATTAATATATTTTGAATTGCTATAATGAAAATTAGAAGTCAGTTAAAGGTAAATGAAATAGGGCCTCCCTGGTGGCGCAGCAGTTGAGCGCTGCGCTGTGGAGCTGTCGGCAGCGCGCGATGTGAGTTCTACACCCAGCCTGGGAGAATCCCACATGGTGCGGCAGACCTCTCCTGCCTCGCCCGCTGCTCCCCTCAGCAGTGTATTTCTGATCTGCCTGTTCTGCTCCCCACTCTGTCTCTGGTGAACCCTCTCGCCGCCCCACGCCTCTGGCCTGTGCCTCAGCTTGTATGTATAAATAAATAAATCTTTTTAAAAAAAAAAAAGGTAAATGAAATAAATGGTCTTTTGTTCCCTTCTCTGCATTATCTTAGAACAAAAAATCACTAGAAAAGTTGAATAATGTGGTTAATAGAAAGTACTTGAATAATAAAGACATTGTTTAAATTTAAACAATGTTTAAAATTTTCTTCTTGAAGTAAAATTGACACAGTGACAAATGATGCATATAGGTCTTAATATTTACTGCATGGAAATAAACTTTCATAATTTGAATTTCTAAATTTAATCATTTTAACTTAAAATATTTCTGATAATTCAAACAAAAAACTTTCTAACAAGCTTCTTAAAAATCATATATAGAGTCTTTTGTAGTAATAGCAATATAAATATGAGATAAGAGCCTCCTTGTTAGTTGATATGCCCTCAAAGTAACTGTCTTTGGTGAGGAGCGAGAAAGAAAGTAAAGTCTTTGAAATTTCAGTAAATTTTTAACATCTCCCAGATTACCTTTCTTTTTCAAACTGACAGTGTTCTTTGACATCCTTTACCTTGTTTTTAATATTTGGTAACAGTTTGTCGCCGCCACCAACCTGCCCAGGGACAGGGTATAAAACAATCTTAGGTGCCCCCCTCCTAATATACATGAATGACTAAAGAGGATTAGGAAGAAAAATCAATGGGAAAAAAACAAACGGCGAAATAATAATATCACTCCTCTCAGACTTACTGTAAGGTTGAAAGGAAAGCCTTGACATGTCAATGAAATATGAAGAAACTGCATTGGGGGGCGATGTCAGAATTGCAGAAAGAAACTATTGAGAAATAAGCAGAATTGCTTCTAAACCAAAAGCATGAGGGCAGAATGTAGAATTAAAAAGATGTCTGGAGATTGAGAGTGTTTGTAGGCATGTGCCAGGTTTCACTACTCAGCATACACTTGCATTTCAAAGGAGAACTGTGTGACTTAGGCTGGGCTGGACAGAATCCATTTTTGCCAACACGAGTGGAAGAGTACCTTAAAGAGACGCTTGTGGTTTTTCCATGACCCCCTGGTAGTGGAAGTAGCCTGTGCTTAGTTTCTGTAGTGACCAACAGTGGCAGGATCATGGAGCACTCTGATGGGTGATGGTGATGAGTGAAAGAAGCGATGCATGTACAAGGACAAAGGGTATATAGGAAATCTCTGTACCTGGGAAAGGCAGCATACAAACAGATTGAGGAGTTAGTCTGCCTGAATTGAAACACAACTTAGCCTGAGCTTTGGGCAGATTGCAGTGGTCGTTGCCTCATTGTGCCTCATTATCCTGGTCTAGAAAATGGAGAAAATAATAGTACTTTCCTCTTAGCGTTACTGAGAAGAGTAAAACTCTTAGTGACTGGCACCTTAAATATTTAGTACACTATAAGTGACTCACACAAGCAAGCAAAAAACTAAGACAACCTCTCCTTCTTCCATTATATGAAAATATGAAAGCTAGAAATACTCATTAAACATTGTTGAGCACCTCTGTGGTAGTAAGTTTTAAATGCTGGTGAGACTGGTGAAAATGGTGTTCACATAGGAGTATGAATGGTAGAAATTTTTTTATAGAGTACCAATCAAAATTAGAGATTATTAAACCCTCCTGAACAATTATAGTGTTTGTACTATTTTTTTACATTATTTGTATAGTATTTTATCCATTAAGGGGTATAATTTGACAGGAACTTATTCCTGCATTTTCATTCATTAATTTCGCTTCTGTAAATATAACCTGCCCTAAATATGAAAAAATGCTTTCACTATAAAATTATTAAAATGAGTATTAACAATTGAAAAATTGAAACTAGTCTACATATCCAGCAGTAGGAAGATAGTTAACCTATGATAAATCTACTTGAAATACTGTACATTATTTAATGACCAAGCAGTCATTAAAAGAATTTGAGGAGTTGACAGCATGGAAAATGCAAATGCTATAATGTAGAAAAAATTGATATATGATTGTACCTAAATGTTTTAAAGCATATGCTTAAGGAAAAAACAAAGTTATATGGAAATACAGCAAAAAGTTACCAGTAATGGGACTGGAACTTTGGCCAATTCTTAAAATAATTCTTTTGGTTTGTCATTTCCACATTTAATAAGCATATATTTTACCCTAGGAGAAAATATTTTTAAATCAGAATTTTGATTTTTAAAACAGCTCTACTTAGTTCTCTTTTTATTTTTAAGTTTTGATGCCTAAACTGACATTAAGTCTGCCTTATTTTGTAGATAAAGCAATGGTTTTAAAACATCACCCAGACAAACGGAAAGCAGCTGGTGAACCAATAAAAGAAGGAGATAATGACTACTTCACTTGCATAACAAAAGGTAAAAAAAAATAAAACTTAGAAATTTCAAATAGTGATGATTATTTAATTAACTAGGATTGGGTTTAATCTTAATTTCAGATTCTTGTGGCATTAAACTATTATTCAGGTTTTGCTAATTAAAATCAAGAAGTTGGCTATATTCTATAACGGGATCCACAGCTGTTTATTGCTATTCACATAGCCCTGTCCTTATTAATTAAGCAAAGTAATATACCGGTCTACCAGATCTCAATGTTTCCTTCAATGTTACTTTACATTTTGATGCTAATTTTTAAAACATTGCATATACACACACCTTTCAAATCTGTTCTTACTGTCCCACTCTTACACGGCACTAAAGCCCAAAGTCCTTTGATCTTTTACAACCTTGGGATCTAAAAACTAATTTTCTAATCATTTCTTTTTCCTGAAAATTAGACTTTCTAAAGGGATGAGTATTTAAAGTTTTGTCATTTGCCTTCCAGAAGCAGTAAGAAGTCCAATTATATCCAATAGTGCTATAGCTATCATTGGAGTCAGTTTCTTCCCCTCCCGACAAGATCACAAATTTTTAAATATAAAAAGTGATTTTTTTTTTTTAAGGAAGGGAATTTTTTTTTCTCACAGGCAACAATTATAGAGTCCTGGTGATGTGATCTTATCATTTTTCCTCAGCTTATGAAATGTTATCGGATCCTGTGAAAAGACGAGCATTTAACAGCGTAGATCCTACTTTTGATAACTCAGTTCCTTCTAAAAGTGAAGCAAAGGACAGTTTCTTTGAAGTGTTTTCCCCAGTGTTTGAAAGGAATTCCAGGTGAGTTGAGGCTTCCCTCCCTTTGTTCATAATGCTCTGTTGGCATGCTTCTTGTAGTCTTTCAGATTTCTGCCTTTTTCCTCTGATAATAGTTTTGTTCTCTTCCTTCTCCACAATTTTTAAGCCCTCTGATGAATGTACTGCTGTCATTTATTTTATCCTCTAAACATAAATTCTCCCTCTCCATAGTGAAATTCCTTCATACCTCCTGAGATGTTTTCCTTTTAAACTTCCTTTTGGGGAAAGAAAAATAAGACTGTGTACATTATGCAAATATGACTGTATGCAATATTGATACTTAAATGACCATAATTTCCATTTTTTGTGTGTCCTCTTTATGATTAATAGATATTCTCTTTGGCCCATTGTCATTTGAGAAAATATTTTCTATTTTTTGAGTGTCTGTAAAGGGCAGGATGGCACTGGGAACACAGGTTGTCTATGGTGCTGCACAGACGGGGCTACAGGGAAAGAGTACTGGAGCCCTCGGTGGCTTTTTATTGGTTTCTTGTAGAGAGGCAACCAGGTACAGGGCAGGCAGCGGGGCCGGGGGGTTGGGGGGTGGGGGGCCAGGAGGCTGGCAGGCCTTCCAGCCCCTGGCGAATCTTCACCTTCTTGGGCTCTCTGGCGGCGTCTCATGGCCTCTCTGCTGCACTCCAAACAGTCCTCTGCTCCACGCTCTGTTCTCTGCCGATGCTGCTGCGGCTGCTTCCTCTGCTTATAAGCCCAGTCTCTGGCCCAAGTGTGCCCACTCACACAGGCCCACACCCTATTCCAGGTGTCTGCCATCAGACATGTGCATGGGCCTGCAGAGGTCCATCATTGAGGGGAGGGCGGAAAAACTTGATAATTCTCATTTACCCTACAGTATCTAATTGTGATAGGTTTTTGTTATGAAGAATAATTTATATTTAATATTAAATCAATCGTAATTTGTTTCATGAAGTTAGTTTTCAAATAGTTCATACCAATATTCTACATTTTTTGGTTCCATCTGCACTGGGATGTTTCCTTAGAGCTCAGTTTGACTACATGTTGGAATCACCCAGAAAGCTTGAAAAAACTGGTGCCTCAGTTCCACCAAGGGACATGCCTTATTGGTTTGGAGTTTTTTTGTTCTTCCAGATGATCGTGATGTGTTTGAAAACCACTTTGTTTGGCAATAGTATTTCCTCCCTCTCCTCACATTTGTTTTACAACAGTGCTGAAGGTGGTTTTAAAAAGTATATAATATTTCTTCATAGAGTAGAAAATGTAAGTTGCCTCAGGATCCTTTTAAAGATGATAAAGTGATGAACCTAGAAGCTTGACTCTTAGGGAAAGTGGTAGCAATGTGTGGGTAGAAATCTTTCCTCTGTAGTAACAATTTAAAGGTAGGCCTATAGACTGCGTGTATACTGCCTGTTTAGGGGCAGGAGTAAATGAGTTTAGGAAAAGAGGCTAGAGGCTATTTTTCTTAACCAGCCTGGCAGCTGCTTTAACTCTGTAATTTAAAAGAACTGAAGATAACCTGGTGGCTAGAATTCTGTTCTGTCGTTTTCTCCTTCCATTCCCCCTCTGCCCTTGCTCTCTATTGCACTTCCGTTGTCCGTACTGCTACATACCTTCCAGCTCCATCTCTTAGTCACAGATGATGTAGGGAAAGGTGATTGAAGGGGATTAGTCAAACCTTTCTTTTAATAAATGAGCTTGTCTCATTTATTTTTACACAAATTATTTGTATAAAATATACAGTTTGTATAAAATGTACAAAATATTTTTATACAAATATTTTTTATGGAATTTTTCCTTTTAATATTTCAGATGGTCAAATAAGAAAAATGTCCCTAAACTTGGTGATATGAATTCATCATTTGAAGATGTAGATGTGTTTTATTCTTTCTGGTAAGTGAATACATTTTGTGGTGCTGTCATTTTTTAAAAGGACACATATTTAATACTTGATTAACTAACATAGCAGTTTCACTGAACAAAAGCACTATTGAGAGGTTAATAAAGATCTTCCCCATAGTTGCTGTATTATCTCCTCTATGATATTTCGTTTTTCTGATTTTACCCCCCCAGTCTTCTTTTCTATGATCAAGTACGCTCTAGCAGTAAAATATGTAAATCAAGGGATCGTTTGAAGTCAGTAAAAATAAATGCATTTTCATTTAGTGCTCTTCCTTGAGTCCATAAGAGGAATTCAAATGCTGTTTGTCTCAATAACTCATTAATTTTTAATAAGCAAATAATTCAGTCGCCGTTTTATGTTGCATGTGCTATATTTTCTTGTTATCTGTCTGGTAAATAAAAAACAAAATGAGAAAATTTAGTTTGTCAGTTGTAGTTGATTTTACCTTCAGAGAATACAAACTCAGGATAAAATAATCACTTATAGAGTTACCAGCTATGACAGATTAGTGAGGGCGAAGGCAGGGAAAATTTTAAGTGCCAGGCAAGAAAGAAACCTGAAAAAGATAGTGGAAAAGTATGGATTTACCACTTAGGAGTGGTGTTTTTTAAATTTTCATACCAAATAAAGTATCATTAAAAGAAGAAGAAAAAGAAAAATGAAATGACTGGAGCTTAGTATTACTTTAGCACCCAAAAATAGAGGGATGTATTAAAACAAACTCATCCACTTTCCAGTAATATTCCTTAAAAATGTATGGATCTAAATTGATTTCAAATAGAAAATTTTATTCATTTGTTTTGGCTTTATTTCTGTCTATATTAGGTATAATTTTGATTCTTGGAGAGAATTTTCTTATTTAGATGAAGAAGAAAAAGAAAAAGCAGAATGGTATGTATGTAAACGATTTTTTTTTTTAAGATTTATTTATTTATGCATACAATCTGGGGTACATGCCAGAGGTGCGGGGCGGCGAGAGGGTTCACCAGAGACAGAGTGGGGAGCAGAACAGGCAGATCGTTGGAAATACACTGCTGAGGGGAGCAGTAGGAGAGGCAGGAGAGGTCTGCCGCACCATGTGGGGATCTCCCCAGCTGGGTGTTGAACTCATGTGGCTGCTGCCAACAGCTCCACACCGCAGTGCTTAACCACTGCGCCACCAAGGAGGTCCTGTATGTAAATGATTTTTTAAAAAGCTATTTATTTGGTTCTTTGGTACTGATGATACACAAATATACTACATATATTTTCATATTTTCTCTTTGAGTATTCTTGGTAAATGAGTTGTTTAATATTTTGAGATCCCATCTCACAAGTTATACTAAATCAGTAGTAGGTTGGGATATGCTTAAGAAATTGTCAGTATAATTGTCAAAAAGCTCAATTCGGTAAATTCTTTTTCTTCTAGTTATTTAGTTTTTCTTGAATATAGAGGGAAATTCTTTTGACACGACTATCCAAAAAAAAGTAACCAAAGTTAATATTAACTAGAATCACCCTTTAACTTATGTTAGTATTGGCATAACATTTTAGCCTTCTATTGTTTACATGTGATGTTCTAAATCATTGCTTTTTCCAGTCATACCATCTATAAGCAGTAGTTTGCTTTCCAATATTTTCTATTTTATAGTCGTGATGAGAGGAAATGGATTGAAAAGCAGAACAGAGCAACAAGGGCACAAAGAAAAAAAGAAGAAATGAACAGAATAAGAACTTTAGTTGGTAAGTATAATTGATGTTTTTGTAAAAGTTCTTTAAAAGTGAGAGATTCAAAAGATTGACTTTTCTTCTGATAGACAATGCATATAGCTGTGATCCAAGGATAAAAAAATTTAAGGAAGAAGAAAAAGCCAAGAAAGAAGCAGAAAAGAAAGCAAAAGCCGAAGCAAAACGGAAGGAACAAGAAGCTAAAGAAAAAGTAAGATGACATTTGGAGGAGTTGGATTTTAAGTGTTCATAAAATCTTTAATCATCAGATTAGAGAGAGAATTGGATATCCTTGGAAAACAGGAACTGGTTTTTAAGAAAAAGCATTAAAAAGTATCAGCTGGTTTTATGCAAAAAAAGAAAAAAAAACTTTTTACTTTCAGAACTATAATGTAGAAATAGAACTGGGTACTACTATGAATGAATATTGATTGGTTGTTTCAATTGCTAGAGGAGTCTTCCTTACCGGCAGATTCTTCATGAACAAAACAGGACTTCATATAAGTTCCATTAATACTAATTTCCAGTGTGTCAGTTTTACTAGTAAACATTTATAATATTTACCAGCTGCTTTTCCCAGCTTGATCTTGTCTTCAGTAAGTTGATGTAGCACCAGTTTTTCTAAGTTAATGCATTAAAATAATTGCTTTTTTGAATAAGGTGATGAAGAATTTAGAAATTCTAATTTTCTAACCAAAGTGATTTTATTTGCCATTATTAAAGCAAAGACAAGCTGAATTAGAAGCTGCTCGGTTAGCGAAAGAGAAAGAAGAGGAAGAAGTTAGACAACAAGCATTATTGGCAAAGAAGGAAAAAGATATTCAGAAAAAAGCGATTAAAAAGGAAAGACAAAAACTTCGAAACTCATGCAAGGTATGTTGGATTGTGATTGAGAATAAACACTAGATAAGTAAGCTGTGATTAAGCCTAAAAATATTTTTTATACTATGCAAGTGTAATTAAACTTGTTTGGATACATTTTATCTCGAAGTGGAAATGTTTTTAAATTGACTTTTTAAAAAGTTAACACCTGCAGTAGTGTGGCAGAAGCATGCTGGGCCACAGCACTTTCACAGATGTATATTTCAGCATATGACTGATAGGTTTTGACATTTCCAAGCCACAGTTGGTTTATTCAGATTAGGACTTAAATTAGATCAATACAGAGGCTTCAATTACTGTATCTCCTAATTGTGTCAGTAACAGTCCATCTACCACACCATCTCTTCCCACCCTGTTGCCCTTGATTTGTTGGAGAAACTGGATCATTTGTTGAGAAAATGTGTCACAATTGGGTTTTGTCTGGTTGCTTCTTTAATGCTGTAAAGTTAATGCATGTCTTAGAATAAATTCTTTTCAAAGTTAAATTTTGAGTGGTTTTTAAGAATCTAAATACTTTCATTTTTTATCTAAACAAAGGGATATCACGTGAGTGAATATTGTAATGTACATTTATATCATCCTGACCAAAAATTATTAACTCAAAAACCCTAAATTTTTCAATGTAGTTTTGCTCAAGAGTTATAAATGTAATTTTACTCAAGAGTTTTAAAATGTAATTTTAAACTGATAAAGTCAAGGCCAATATTGTTTCTTATGAAATAGCATTGAGTGAATAAAATTCCAGGCTAGAGTAGAGATTGCCACACATCTTTTGTACTGTGCTGTGGTAGTGAGATTCAGTAAGTATGTACATGCTTACATTACACAGAAAAGTTATCTTTCATGTTAATGTCCAGAGACTAGACTCTGGCATCATATTCTGATGTAGGCCATCCTAAATTTTCAGTTAATGATATAATTGAAATTAACCTGCCCTAAATCCAACTTTGAAAGAAGTTTAATAAAAATACTAGTACATACTATCTCTTCAGGCTTCTGTTGAAAGGAAAATCTAAATAGAAAACGATGAAATCTTTTTCATCAAAAAGTTTTGAGAAGGGTCCAGTATATCAAAGTGGTAAAGAGCATGGGCTCAAGGCAAACTGCCTGGGTGTGAAGTCATTTTCCATTTACCACTTAGCAGCTAAGGCCCTCAGAAAGTCACCTTTACCCCTTGGTGCCTCAATTTCATCACCTATACAATAGCTGAAATAATAAAACTAGTAATAGTCCTATGAAGATGAAATGAAATCATTCACCTGTAGCTCTTGGCACATTTGGCATAGAATGAGAATTCAATAAAACACTTTAAAAAGCCAGTTAGAAAATAGAACGCTTGGAGGTTCTTTGATATGATGCATAAATGGCAATACAATTTCTAGCATTTGGCAAGTTTGTTTTATTGCTTCTTTCATATGTGAATTCATTTATTCCTTACATACGTGTTTAGCACTTACTGTATGTCAGGCAGTTGTGATTGATGTGGCAATAATGATGACACATTCCTTGCTTTCAAGAAAAATGCGGATTAATGACACAGAATGACAGACAAGCAGTTCAAACATGTTGAGTCTTGGGATGAGAAGGTAGTCAGAGACAGCTTTCTGGATCTAGTGAGAGTTAGCCAGGTGAAGCAATATGTATATGGGATTAAAGATCCAGAGAAATGGGGTTTAATGAGCCAGAGACAGCTAAAGAAGTGAGGAATGTGAGACATGGGCGTTAACAGCAGTTCAGAGAAGCATGGGAAACACTTTCCAGTTCTTAAACATACAGATATATCATGATGTTCCATTCTGAGCATGATGGTTGAGTTCATCAGAATTTTGCAAATACCTATTCTTTAACACTTTGCTTTCACATTTAAAAATTCCAGTATAGTTCATTATACACTAGAAAGAATAGGCAGTCTAACAGATTTTATCATACAGAATTTCTTGACTCTTAAGTGGTTTTCTGAGAAATCATTCTGACTTATAATAATATCCAAGGTCTTCCATACTAGCAGCTTTCTTCTCCCCCACCCTCTTGGTAGTGCTTTTTTATTGCCAGCTGGCGAGCAAGCTTTGTAGGGGGTGTTCAGTACAGTTGTGTTGTTTGTAAGGCCACATGTTCACCTCGGGAACCTCTTGAGAAATTCATGCATTGTAATCACATTCGTGGATGTATTTTTCTTGATTATCAGTAGATGAAAATGTTTATGCTCGTGCTTCTAGACCTGGAATCACTTTTCTGACAATGAGGCGGAACGGATTAAAATGATGGAAGAAGTGGAAAAACTTTGTGATCGGCTTGAACTAGCAAGGTATATCTATACAACTGGTATTAAAATCTTCTCTTGGACTTTAGAGAAAGTTTCATCCCCCCTTTTTTTTTATTAGCTTACAGTGCTTGAATGAAACACTCATGTCATCTACAAAAGAAGTAGGAAAAGCTGCTCTCGAAAAACAGGTAATGGAAGAACACGTCACATCTTCTCTGCCATTTAATTCTGCTTTATAATAGCACCTTTACCTCAGTATTTCCCTGCCTGATACATGCTAAGGGCAATGAGTGTCTTATTTCTCTTTGCATCTGCCAGTGTGCTTTGCTTAGTTTTAGATTTAAAAAATGGTTGCTACCATGTAGTGTTTGCTATGTAGTGCCTAGCATATTAATCATGCTTTCAAAATCATTGTTAAAGTTTTATTCCTTGAGCATTTTTGAAGGCTAGTAACATTTAGAATCAAGTATCATATTTGTTCTGTCTAGCCTATACCTTTTATTTTACGGATAAGAAACAGGCCCAGAAATTCAATTCACTGCAACAAGTGTTTATAACTGCTATGTATGGCATTATAACTAAGTGCTTTGGAGAAATGCTATTGCTCATGTTACTGCTGCCACAGAAGTGCTACACAGAAAAGGCCTAAGGACCAAAAGATGGGGGGCACACAGTAAACAATGTAGGTTAGACTGGATGTGCCCATCCCGGGTCTAAGTTACCAGGAAAAGCACAGTGAAGAGTTTGAGTCAGCCTCAAAAGGATGAAGTGTTAACAGAGAAAGTCAAGGGAACAGCACGAACTATAAAGTACATGTAGGAGTAGAAAGTTTTTACAGAAAAAATGTGGGAGATGAAGTTAGGAAAAGTAGAGCCAAATTAATTGCGTTTAATACCATGGAGGTTGGTTTCCATGACTGCAGATTTTTTTTTTAACACAACTATTTATTGAGAGCTTACAATGAAGGCAGAAACTAACGTAAGTGCTAGCAATATTGTGATGAATATCAGCATAGTCTGTGTCCTTCATTAAATTACAGAATACTTTTTTCTGTCCTAATACAATTAAATCCACTAAATACCATTCAGTACAAGTGCCTATTTTTTTTTTTTTTTTTTTTTTTTAGTTTAAGAGAAATTTATTTTTCTGGATTTGTCTCTTGGTCCATCTTTACTTTTTATTTTTTTATTTACTTTTGTTATTCATCTTTTAGTAGCAGCAAGTTAGTAACATTGTACTATTAATCTGACAGTTTTGGGCGGGGTACATTTGATAGGTGTGACTGGATAGAAGAATTTCACTGGAAGGATTTGGACTATGAGTGATAATGGGAATTATTGGAATCACTGGGACTTGGTGTCTAGTTCTAAGGATTGAAGTGCAGAAATAAGTCAAAGATGACTCCAAATGTGAGCAGCCAACAGAGGCAACAAGGTCACTTGTTGCTTTGTTATACTTGTACGTGTTTGAAGGTAGACTGGAAGGGACAATGTAAAGGTAGAACTTAAAACAAAGGCTACTTTGTTATGCCTTTACCTGTTTTTTGTTTGTTTTTAATACAGAATAAATGGGATTATCTGCTAAAAGGGTAGATAAGAACTTAGATTTGAAATGGCCTAATGGGTGAATTAGCCAGTGACTACAGACTTGCAAAGTAGTGTCCAAGGCAAATAGATGTCACATGACAGGAATGCACACTGGGTGGTTTTTGATTCCTCAGGCTAAGCTTTGCAGCCTGAAAGCCAGTGAAGAAACAGTAGCGGGAAGAGCTGGTTTAGGGGCTGGCCTTGGAGGAGTATAGGGTCATTGTCAGGATGGCACTGAGAACAGAGCCCAATCCAGAAAGGAAATGTAGAGTAGCAAGATGCTTTAAGTACCTGACTTACCTATGATATTTGTAGATAGAAGAAATAAATGAGCAAATTAGAAAAGAGAAAGAGGAAGCTGAGGCGCGTATGCGACAAACATCTAAGAATGCAGAGAAATCAACGGGTGGAGGTGGAAATGGCAGTAAAAATTGGTCAGAAGATGATCTGCAATTACTAATTAAAGCTGTGAACCTCTTCCCTGCTGGAACAAATTCAAGGTACTGGTTTTAATGAAACTTCTCTTTGACACATCCTAGAGCCTGGGGATAATGCAGACAAGCATCCAAATATTTAACACTGGGTATAGCGGAAACTTTCAGAGATAGAAGTCAAGACAGACTGCCTTCCACTAACCTCTGTGACACAGTGTGAAAAGTAAGGTACATTTGGAACCTGCTAGTCTTACCAATTTACACCAACACACATACACAGCAAGGTCTCAGGAAATTAAAGATCCATGACATAAATCTTGACCATCATGTTGCCTGATTTCATTACCAGTTGTCCTTAGGAGTAGGTTTTTATGTTCCAGTTTCTCTTTCACAACCTAATCCTCCTTTGTTGCTTCTCAGCTCAAACCTTAACTTACTGCAGAGTCTGAGTTTAGAACACAAAGAAGCCAGAGATCCAATCTCCCCTATTTTATACATGAGAACAATGTAGAGTTTATTCCCTTAAGTGTGTCCACAGGGTGTTACACACAACTGTGTGGTTTGATTTGCACACAGAACTTCTAAGATTTTATACAAATTTAAAACTAAGGTTATATATAGTTGATTTAAACATATGAAAAGCAAAAGCCATAGTCTAGGCAATAGTAAGAATTAGATACCAATTTAGAACTAATTCTAGAGATACAGTAATCCTTCTGCAGTAAAAATGTAAGGGTCATTCTGGGTTTTGTTTGTGCTTTTTCCCCCTCTATTTATTCTATTGATTGCTCTAGATGGGAAGTTATCGCTAATTACATGAACATACATTCTTCTTCTGGAGTCAAGAGAACTGCCAAAGATGTTATTTGCAAAGCCAAGAGTCTTCAAAAACTTGGTGAGTTTTGCAAAATCAGCTTGTTATCTTAAGTACCTATTTTAAAAATAATCTATGCAATTTAATGAAATTCTAAATGAAGTGATCTTTAATAAATTAAAATTTTTTAATTTCTTAGACCCTCATCAAAAAGATGACATAAACAAAAAGGCTTTTGATAAATTTAAAAAAGAACATGGAGTGGTGCCTCAAGCAGACAATGCAACACCTTCAGAACGATTTGAAGGTAATTTTTTTTTCCTGGAAGTAGAAAGTACTTGGATGTATCAACACTGTATAAAGACATGTAAGCCCTAAGGCAAAGGTTATTTTGAGAATGAATGGATGTAAAGGGTGTGTTTTCAGGAAATTCATCAATTTACTTCGACCAATGCCACTGAGAATTGTAGTTCTTCCATTTCGGATGCAATTACGGAGAGGGGTTGCTTACCAGGTTTACAAAGCAGTGTTAATAGATTTTGGGACTTAATGTGATTGGAGTAAAGTTTATAGTCTAGGTAATAATATTTTATCAAGGTTAACTGCCTGATTTTGAAAAATATAATTATGTAAGAAAATGTCATTTTTAAGGAAAAACATTTGAGAGTAAAAGGGCATCATGTGTACATTACATGATTCAGAACAAAATATGTCTGCATGCACAGAAAATGCACAAGCATGATAGAATGTTCACATTTGAGGAATCTGGATAGAGCATACGGGGATTCGAACATACAGAATATTCTTCTGAAATTATTGAAAATGAAAAAAACAGTAGGGTGTTAACATTGTTTTGATTACTCTGGACTAATATTTTCCAAACTGCGTATCATGACCCATGAGTAGGTCATGAAATCCATTCAATGGATCATGAATAGTAGTACACATACTACGTAGATGGGTATAGTTTAAGTTGTTGTTCATGTATGTATGTTTTGGCATGTGACATTGTTTCTTACTGAGTTGCTGGTAAAAAAAGTTACCTTTTACATCATGATTTATGAGCCACTAGTTCTCCTCCGTTAAGGCTACTATTGCTTGTGCTTTCCAGGCACACAGTTCCAGATTAAAGATAACTGTCCTGTCCTCTTATAGTCTGAGGTTTTCTATATTCCTAGTCTGGTTTATTATTCCAAATTTTCAGTTTAAAGATACTAGGAGAGACATAATATTCTAGAGAGAAAATCACTCTGGTTGCAAAAAGTCAAGGGTGACTTTTTTGTCCAGACTAAGCTATTTTCTTGAGGTGATTGTGGCAGTTTCAGAATACCTGTCAGAGGGCACTAAAGGGGTTTGTTTACTCTTTTTGCTCCCATCTGCGCACCGTAAAATATACAGCATTCAGATGTTAGCACACTGTTCTCAACCCTTCTTTGGAACTTGTTTGCATGTTGGAGGCAGACATTGATGGTTGTGCAGGTGGCCAGTCTATGAGAAATGGCATCCCTCTGAGGGCAGGAGTGACTCCTTCATCCCCTTTACCGGTTTCATGGGCAGACCCCTCTCCAGCTGCACCAGTAAACAGCAAGCTGGCACCCTTTGCTTTGAAAAGTAATTTCACATAGGAATTTACATTTTTCACTTATTTTAGTATTGTGAAGTAACTGGAGAACAGCAGAAAGTCCATGTTATTTCCATCTTTTTTGCAAGAAACAGGAAATGAATCCAAACTATGGTGTTAAATGGGGATTTCAAGGGCTAGCTGAAATTTTAAAAGCTGACTTCAAAAATGCTTCTAATCAGCTTTCAAAGAGAAGTTTTTTTCCTTATTTTCAGTAGGTTTATGTTTTTAACTTTTCACTGTGTTTTTAAGTAGGAAATAACTTAGGTAACTTAAGTAGGAAATAACTTAGAAATAACAAAGAGAACTTAGGTTACTTACTCAGGTAAGTTCTACTGAACTGTCCTTCATCCATTAACTTTTAAGAGTAACCACATCAGTTTTTTGACCACTTAATATTTTCATTTTCCCACAAAAGTGGGAAATGTTTCTGAGACATGTATGAAATGTCAGAGAATTTTACAGGATGTGGTAAAAATGCCTCCAGCACTGAAACCTTGGTCACTTAGCTTAATTTTGCTAGATTGCTTTCTCCAGTAAAACAATGTTTCCAGGGTCTCATCTAGCTCAGTTTATATGCGTGAGGTCGCTCTTTTCCTATAAAGTGCTACATTTATCAGAAATACTTAATGAGTTGTGATTGTATTATTGACCCTAACAGTATAATTTTAATAAATTCAAATCTAATTTTTTTGTTGAAGTCTAGTGAATATAATGTAAAGTCGTTAACAGATCAACAAGACAAGTATTTTACTGTGCTTAAATGTTCTCATTACTTAATAGGTTTGTGTGTGTCTCATCTCTCAAAGTTTGTTTAAAGTGACACATCACAGGTTTAAATTTTACCAAAATATTTGCACGCCCTAAGATCTTCTAGCAAGAAGGTACTCAATGAAAATTTGCTATCAATTAGGATATTTTACAAATAAGAATTTTTCTTACAGGTCCATGCACAGATTTCACCCCTTGGACAACAGAAGAACAGAAGCTTTTGGAACAAGCCTTGAAAACGTACCCAGTAAATACACCGGAAAGATGGGAAAAAATAGCGGAAGCAGTGCCTGGCAGGACAAAAAAGGACTGCATGAAACGCTATAAGGTTTTTTTACATTATTTTTATGGTACAGATTTCTGTATTTAATTTCACTTTTGTGCTTATTTCAACACAATAGTTGTATGGCCAGTAATACAAAGAAATGACTAACTTAAGCTAGAGCCTTTCCAGCTGTGGCCGTGAAATTAACCCTTTCCTTTGTCTTTTATCCAGTTTAAACTATTATATTGCTAGTATTTGGCATATGTTATGCATGCAAATTCTGAGTCTCTTAAAACCTTCTTTCCTAGGAACTTGTGGAGATGGTAAAAGCAAAGAAAGCTGCTCAAGAACAAGTGCTAAATGCAAGTAGAGCCAAGAAATGACTTATGACAATCTTTGTTGTGTGTGCATTTTTATAATAAAACTGAAAATACTGTACAATTTTCATTCTTAAAATTATACTTATGATGATAATCTGAAAGTGTTTTATTCACTGTTGTAGTCTTATCCTTTGAAAGTCTGATGGTATTTGGTTCAAATTAATTTTTTTGTTTAGGTATTGATAGTTTGAAACTTAAGGTCTGTTAGAATATATTCCAAATATTTTAATTAGAAGCATTTTTAATCACGAAGCCAGCGCATGTTACTGCAAATCTGATTAAAATCTGGTAGCTGCTGAATAGGACCTACGGATTTAAGAGGAAAAAAAGTTAAAACAGAATTTTAAGTACTTGGCCAACTTAAAACTGTGTAACAGAAAAAGAGCCAAGCTTACCAATAGCAGCAATAGCTGGACTCTTATCATAAATATATTTGGTACACACTTCTTGAATTGTCTCAGCATTTACAGCCTGAAAAAGAGAAGATACTAGCATATAGTTTTGTTGTAAAATCTAGCTCTATAACTGCAATATTTTTAGAGCTAAAGCAGGATTTACTACCTGTATTTTCAGCTTTTGTAACAAGGACCATTTACACAAGATCTAACAAATTTAACTACTACTTACATCAATTCTTGCTTCAAGCTCAGGGATGGGAATTCTTCTATTATAACATAACATTTGCCTACCAATATCTTCACATATTGGAGTTGAACCTGTATAAAGAGAAGGAAAAATTAAGTATCAGAATATAAATTAAATACAGTTGACACTTGAACAACGTGAATTTGAACAGCACTGGTCCACTTGTGGATTTCTTTCTATCTACAGATTCTGCATTCTGTGTTTTAAACCAACTGGGTATCAACTGAATCCTCAAATGTGGAACCTACAGTCACAGGGTGCTGACTTTCAGGGACTTGAGTACTCTTGAATTTTGGTGGTGGAGTGGAGCAGTCTTCCCCACCCCCTATGCTAAGTAACAACTAGGGAGTCCTAAGTTGCACAAGGATTTTCCACCGCACAGAGTCAGCTCCCCTAACTCTGGAACTGTTCAAGGATCAACTATATATGAGAATAGAACTAGATTTTTTATTCTTACCATCAAGTTGCAACAACATGTTCGTTTTCAGAAGATTTCTGGCTCGTGCAACTTCACTTTCAGTGACACTTGTACAAAGTCGCATCCTAAAAAGCCATTTGGAAAAATCAAAATATCAAGTGTTTATCAGTTATGACATGCTATATATAATGCCACAACATACATGTGAGTATGATTTTCTCTTAGTAAAAAGCTGGAATTACTATTGATTTTAGTAACTAAACACAACTAAAATATTACTGATTTCTTTCCTGGTACTGTCAATTTTTAAAAATGAAGTAATTAGCAAGCAGAAGTAAAATATAAACATGGACTGACCATGTTTTGAGAAATGGTCACTTTGAGACTTCATTGATGCCCATCTGTGGGGATAGGTTAGTGGGTCATGGTGAGTTTTTCAAAAGACTACAGCTGATTCTAACTTTAATTAAATTATATCCCCCAGTCAATTGATTTAAAGGGCACCATTTAAGAATGATAGTGGTAAAGAACTAGACAGAGCTTAACAGTTTTTCAAGAAGCTGTGTGCCTTTGTGCCTTAAAATACTAGTTGATAAAAACTTTTTTTTTTTAATAATGGCAACATCAGATTTTTCATCAGCACTGTCCTTCCCAAGCCAAATAGCTTTGAGATTTTTTTCTAAGCTTCTAGTTGACATTTAAATATTTTAAACTTCAGGATCTTTCTGAAGTAATCTGCTTCTTAGAGTATATGATCTTTAAAAATGTCAACCACTGCTACTACTTAGTCTAGTTCTCAGCTGTAAATGCCAATATCCTCATCCATATAAATAGGAAACTGATCTGAAATATGAATCGTATGCAAGATTTAAATTTTTTTCTCACCATTCTTTTTGAACAACATGTACCATGTCTGCAATAGTGGCTGGTTCACAAATCATATAGATCCCCCATAATCCTGTATCAGTGTAGGATGTATTGAAAGACTGGAAGCTGTGGCAAAGGTTGCCATGACATGTGAGCTGAGCCAGCTTGCTAGCTAAATTCTGTAAGAAAAAAAAGAGAGAGATGTAGGTATGTATGCTCAGATTACCAGAAAGCAAAAATGAGACAACTGGCAAAAAGTTAATGTCCTGAGGAGTTTTATCCAGCATAATGTCCTGAGGAGTTTTATCCAGCAACATCTCAATAATAAGTGTAATTCTTAGTCTCAATGAATTTTCTCTTTATCTCACTGGCCAATGCATCCCCAAAGAAATGCATAATGTAAAAATAATCTATAATTAACACAGTCTCTGCACCTAGTTTTAAAACAATTATATTGCTATAATCAATCCAATGTGTAGGGCTCTCAGTTATGTACACTTAAAGATTTGAAGTTATATTGCAGGTGAAGCCTAAGATACATATATGAAATGTATTTTGTCAAAATTTTACATATACTTTGTATTTTGAAAAAAATTCACTTACAGAAAATATAAAAATAGTACAAAAAAGTCCCTTTATCCAAAATCCCTGTTATTTTACCATATTTGCTTTATCATTCTTTATAAACACATTTTTTGATGCTTTGTACTTTTTAGTGTATATTTTGAAAAACAAGGATATTAACCTCAGTACTATTGTTAAAATTAGTATACGAATAGTGATACAGTACTATTAAATCTATCCTTTTTCAAATTTTGCCATTTACTCCACTAACAAACTTCTTGGCAAAGGAAATTATTTTTCTCTGGCTCAGGATGCAACCCAGGATCGGTTTATATTTTAAAAATCAAAGTTATAGATTCCCATTATATTTAACATCAACTTACCATTCCTCCCCCAAAAGAACGATCCCAGTTGCCAATCAGTGTGTTTGCAACCATAAGGCAGATAGTATCTGGATGTGCCCAACCAACGGCTTCAACAGCTATTGCAATATGAGCCAAAGGCATCTTGTCATCCCGCAATCGAATCTAGTAAGATAAAACAAAACCTCAGTGAAGATGATCACCATGTAACATGCTTATTAACAAGAAATGAATTCCCCAATCCCATTAGTTGCAAAAAAAAAAAAAATGCTCATCATGACTGTTTTTAAACTTAGCAAGCCTCACTATGTTACACAATCTAATCTAGAAAAATTTCACTGAAAGATCTCCAGTGGAAATACTATAGTCATAGCCACTAGATAGCTGCCCAGTCCAAAAGGTTTTACATTATTTCACTGGTAGAAATAGATCTTTTGTGTTTATCAACCTGAATTTTTCTATCTCAATTTAAGCTAATATTGACACAACAAGCTTATTTCTGTACTGCCAATATTACAGTTCTATGCAACTGCCAACATCAGACAGAACTCTTTGCAGATAATACTTTGAGCATCATCCCTAAGGAGACCAACAGCCCACATAAGGCTTAAAGCTGTCTTCAAGATCTTCCTCTAACAGGTATTCCCCAGAAATGCACTGTGGACCAAACTTAACCAAGAGTAAACTTGAAGTGAAAATCAAAAGTTGAGATTTTTAAAAATGAAATGACTTTTATACCTTACAGCATGAAATGAACAAAATGCCAAAGAAAAGGCACAGAAAGACAAAATTGTAACAGTGATCTTAAAATCCTGCTTCCGTAAGAAAAATAGGTGGTTAACTAATCTGGAATAGGAAAGAATATAAGAAATAAGTTCATCCTTTTCTAAGTTTCATTTTTAATTTCTTCCAGTTTACTCTTATTATACATGTCTATTTTGTATAAACCAAAAATATAAGAAACCCAAAGGACTATTTCTAGCTTAGGTGGCTTGCCCTACCTCACTTCCCGTGAATTTGCAGGGAGGCAGAGCTGGTACTTCTCCTTTGTGTGCAGACAAAGAGTGACCAAAATGAAACTTTGCTAACTCAAGCAGTTCATCATGGGAAACTCCTAAATTGAAGGAAAATATTTTCACATGTATCTAGTAACAATGCAATCTAAAACAGGCAACTAACTGCCAACACTTCAGTTTACAGTAAGTTCCTGGTGGTATATATATGATGTAAATGACACATAAATTATCTGCACTCACTAGAAACTAAGAGTGAGCTCACATGACTTATTTTCTTGGGGTTAAAAAGTTTTTGGTGGCAAAGCTTTCTCATGTAGAGCATATCTTCAGATTCTGTCAACAAATTGTGTTCACCACTAAGGATAAATGACTTTAAAATGCCAACTTCCATACGAAATAATGTTACATTAAGTCACAAAGAGTCCTAGAATGCAAACTAGCAAAAAAAAAAAAAAAAAAAAAAAAAAAAAAAAAAAAAAAAAAAAAAAAAAAAAAAAAAAAAAAAAAAAAAAAAAAAAAAAAAAAAAAGGTCCATTTTTAATAAGTTATTTTTTTAAGTAGAAAAGAATATGAATGTAATTCATCTCATTTAAAGAAAGCTGGGTGTGTGTATATAAAATTTTAAAAATGTGGCCACAGATTTCTTTAAATGAAACATTCCCCTAGAACATAAAAACACAATTTATACCAGTATTTTCCAAACAAATCTATGGTATCAAACAAGCCAGTGTATGACTGTACATTGTTTTCAGAATCACTAAGAGAGCCACCCTGGCTATCAATCCAAGGGCAACAAAACATAGGAGTAAAAAAACCCTAGTGGTACAAGGATGATAAGCGGAGTGAAAAACCATGAATGTGCACACAGTTCTTAGCACTTGACAACTGCTCCCGCTGTTACCATCTTTACCTATAGTCCCGATTAGATATTCCAGATACTCAGTTTTGGCTCTGATACCACCTCTACTTAACCCTACCCAAAAAGCAGGAGGAATCTGCCTTTCTAAAAAAAAAAAGTTAGGTCTGGCTGTTTCACTGAATTTTTAAAATACTATAATTTATAAGGAATGTCATCATTTATGTACCAATAGTACAAAATGTTCATCTAAGGCCATTAACTAAGATTTCCCAAATTCAGCAATGTCAAAATGAACTCAGGAACAATACAATACAACCTATGTGTCCATCATGCCACCCAACAATGGCAAAGCTTTCCCAGACAGCTTGGTTGCTGATGCGCCCTCTAACCAAATCTTCTCATTTCCAAGGCAATTTCAACTACCGAACCCCCAGTCAGCACCAGCCACGTCAATTAGTCAAGAGAATTTCAGACTGCACGGCCTGCCATACAAAGGTAACAATGTTTATTATGTAATATACACTATGAGATATTTAGTCCTCATTTTCATCTTGTTACTCCCAGTTAATTAGCTCAGCGTCTATCAAAGACAACTAGCATTTTAATTTACTGTCCTAAGTGAAGAAAAATGTACACGAAAGAACTCTCACTTTGCTCTAAAAAGAGAAAGATAAACCAAAGTGAAACCAATAAAATGTACAGTTTGCCTAAATTCAGACTATCAGGACAGCTAGCAGAACCTAATGGTACTTCCTTTGGTAACTGATTTCAAACACCACTTAATGGGCCTTAGATGAGCATTTTTGTACTACTGTTCATAAATGATGTGCCTTGTAAACAACAGCATCTTGCCTTATCGCTACTTGCATGTTAAGATTACCACTAAGCATTCTCATGACGCCTTACGTATTTCCCTTCTCTGTAATTAATAGATCTACTAAATGAACGAACATGAGTGTGTGAACATTGACATACCCGTACTTGACAAAAGATGACACTGGTTCTAAAGAAGTAATTTAAAATCTCCAGAGATGCCCAAACTGTAGACACTATCTTCCAAGAGTCACTATCTCCCATTTGACTCATTGGCCCTTTCCTTGTAATTCCACTAAGATGTACACTTACGTATTGAAGAGTAAGTTTTCCAAATAGAGAAACTTATTTGAAAGTCTACAACCAACGAGAAAAGGAAAAATCTGGTTCCAGTGCTCTACATTTCCCTTACGTGGCATTTTCCTTAGAATTTTCTCTGTGAATGAAAATCACAGGACATCTCCCAACAGGACAAAACCAGTAAGTCCGTCATTCTAATAATTGTCTAAAAGTTGTAGGAATTTAAAGAACTAACCTCCAGCAGCAGCAAGCACTATTCTTGGTCCCTTATAATGTGTGGTTATGTAGTCCACTAAGTCCTTACGATTTATTGATCTGTAAATGGAGAGAAGCAGTGTTAAAAGGACATAAAGCATAGATTTTCACATAATATACCTGAAGTCAAAGGGAGCCAAGGGATGAACACCCTGTCATTTTTTTTTCTTTGAATAAATGTCACTTTTTGAGGCCAAAAAAAAAAAAAAAAGTGTACAAACACACATACCTAAGATTAAATTGGATCTTAAAGATACTCTAGAAGTTAAATGCACTCAGAAATGGGATGTAGACAAGTATCAAAAATCAAGTTTTTTATATTAAGAAAAAGGATTTGATGCCATCCAGAAGTAACTATAAGCCCAGACACCTGGGGTAGAAACATAACTCCAAGTTCAGGTTATTAGAAGAGGAGGATTACTTCTGAAACAGACTTTTTGAATGTGTTTTCATAACACAAATTTTTCCCCAAAAACCAGATTATAAAATACTGACTTGATGTTTTCAGTTGGTCCCAAAATTGTCCGTCCAAGGGCAGTATTTTGATAAGCTGTTGCATGAAGATGATCAAAAACAACTTCTTGTAAATTGGTTTCAACTTCCTGCATCTCTCTAAGGATTACTCCACGTTCACGTTCTATCTCTGCCTCTCCCAATGTGCTGTTTTGTATTATATCAGCAAGAATTTCCACAGCTGAATGAAAATAAAATATGAGAAGAAACATTAAGACTCTTAATTTTCACTATTAAAATCTGTTAAACAAGCATCAAAAACCACGATACAGACCACAATTCAATACTGACTAAATGACTAAACTGGGAAGAAACAAATTTTCTACATTCAAATACCTAAAAGGACAATACTAAAATTAAAAACGTAAGATGTGAACCCCTGTGTGTGGAAGAGCTTGGGGGAAAATTTCTAAATTTGCCCTACTAACTCTTGTAAGACTATCTCCAACCAACAAAAAAATGCCACAGAAATCTACATATGAATGCACTGTTCTGTATGAAAATTAGAAAACATCAGAACAACTAGGTATAGGTAAGAGTCTACAATGCTCAAGTATTTACTAGCCAAGTTCCCACTGCAATGAGGCTGTTACCATAAAGAAGCCAGAATCATCATAACCTACATATGAACCCCAGTGAGCTAATTATAGAATCAGTGTTCTCTCAAATATACTTCCCCACTTAATTTAATCCCAATGCTTATTCCCCTACCCTTTTGGTCAGTCAATGTTGGCTATTCTTACCACTAGCAAAGTCACTAAAATATGATGATCTAACAGAAGTGGAATACATATAACCATGAAAGGGATTTAAAATGACCCTTGGGAAAAACTGATGAAACCCTCAATGACCTAATTTTACTGCTATAAAAACAATCATCAACAACCTTGTAAGTGAGCCTTTGCTTATTTTGCTCAGGACCAAGAGTTCTGTATTAAACATGGAATAACAATTAAAAAGGTTTCACTACACAGGAATGGCTCTGAAGTATAGTCAAATCAAGTGCCGAGGCCTTGATTTGCATACGTCTTAAGGCCTATAAACATTTGGTACCATTTGTCGTATTTGAGGAAAAAATAAGATTTCCCTCAACGAAGAGATTGTGTCATTTTTCACATTTCTAGGGGTTAGTCTTTCACAACATAAAACAGTACTAAATTACTTCTGAATCCTCATGAAAATTACATATCTGTAACATAAATAATAACAGTACCTCTTGGCAAATCTTTAGAGAATGCTTTGGCATAATACACAGTCTGCTCTCTGGAGGTATAGGCATTGAGATGAGCACCCATGTTTTCAATCTCAAGTTCCAGATCTAACTGTGATCTCTTTTTGGTGCCCTGAAATAAGAAATGATAAAAATTGTGACACTTTTTTCCTTTACATCTTGTCTTGTAAACACTTCAGACAAAGAACAACAGGATATAAGCTTGTATCAATCCCATGCAAGAGCCAAATCTGGTTTCTAAAGTACATCACGCTTCCGAAATAGTGATATACATCCATGTGACCCTTATGTCACAAGAGAAAAGCCTGTTTCACCTTCATAGAGCGATTATCAATTGTTTCAGATAATCCGGGATTTAAAAAACAATAAAAAATAAACCATATAATGAATTGAAGTAGTTCTCCTTGCCTTAGAGTGAAATTTTGTGCTACCACCTCTTATTTAAAGAAATTGCATTTTGGGCCTCCCTGGTGGTGCAAGGGGTTAAGTCTCAGCACTAAGAAGCTATCAGCAGCTACTGCAGCACAAGTTCAATCCTCGGCCAGGGAGCTGACCCATGTAGTGCAGCAGACCTATCCTGCCTTGCCTGCTGCACCCCTCAGCAGTGTACTTCAGTAGATCTGCCTGTTCTGCTCCCCACTGTCTCTTATGAATCCTCTCACTGCCCCCGCACCACTTCTAGCTGACACTCTAGTTCTTGTATGCATGCATAAATCTTTTAAAAAAAATTAAATTGCATTTTATGGGTCCAGCAATTCCACAGCTAGGACTCTACCCAAAGGACACAAAAACACTAATTTGAAAGGAAACCTACACTCCTATGTTTACTGCAGCACTATTTACAATAGCTAAGATACAGAAACATCCCAAATGCCCCCAAGTAGACTATTGGATCAAAAAGCTGTGGTATATTTACATCATGGATTACTCAGTGATGAAAAAAAGACAAATTCATGCCATCTGTGATAACGTGGATGGAGGTGGAAGGGATTATGCTGGCCTAAGTAAGTCAGAAAAAGTATATAAATATCAGATGGTCTCACTTAGATGTGGAATAGAAAGAAACCAAACAAAAGGTCAAGAAAAAGTCAAAACTAAAAAGCTGACCATAAATCTGTATTTTGGTGAGGTGGTGGTAAAAAAGAAACTCATCCACTGTTGGTAGGAACTCAAGCTGGTACCAGTGGAAAACGGTATGGAGAGTTCTCAAGAAAATAAAAATGGAAATTCCGTATGACCCAGTAATACCTCTATTAGTTGTTTATCCAAATAGCATGAAAACTCTAATACAAAAAGATTTATCTACACCTATGTACACAGCAGCACTGTTCACAATTGCCAAGTCACAGAACCAAGCCAAGTGTCCTTCAATAGATGAATGGGTAGAGAAACTTTGGAGCATATATCGTCAATGGAGTATTACACCGTTGTGAAAAAAGATGAATGTGTAGCATTCAGGACAAAATGAATGGAACCTAAGGTGATTGGGCTGAGTGAAATCAGTCAAAAAGTGACAGATTTCAGATGGTTTTACTCATCTGCAGAATATAAATATCCAAAAAGCATTACAAACAGTAGAAGAAATAAAACTTACTCCCTGCAAAAAGAAGGTAATGGTTACTATAGGGAATGGGAGGAGGGTAGAGGGGATGGAGGAGGGGGACAGATAGGATATGTCATAGGTTTGGTGAAAGGGGGAAAAAATGGACACACTGTATTCTAAAAGAAATCAGAATCTTGTGACTCAGGCATTTGTGTATTTTTAGCTCTTAACATAATTACAACATGCAGCTGGATTGTATAAACTATTATGTATTTTCAAACTTAATTTTACAGCATAGTTCTGACCGCTGGGTGGTAATGTTTTGTTCTCCTGGAACAGATTTTGAATAATCTGACTTTGTAAAATACTTAGAAAACCTGAGCTGTACAGGTAGCAAGGAAATACCTAGGCATAGATTTACTGAATCTGAGAGGAGAAATTCAAGTTCTGGAAACACTAAACATTTGTATAATTTCATAATGACTAGCAGTAAAATAAGTGATTTCAAGTCCAATATGTTTGTTTATATCAAAATACATTCAGAAATTACTGAGCAAAAAAAATTGTCAATATATTCAAGAATTACTTTCTATTGTTTAAATGAGATAATGTCATTGGCAGAATGTTAATAACTGGTGAAGCTGGGGACTGGACATGCTGGAGCTTCTTTCTGATTTACTAATGTTGAAATTTCAATAAAATGCTTAAAATAGCTGGAAAAAATAAAACTTGCCTTGAAAGCCATATGCTCCAGAAAGTGAGCTGTTCCATTATTCTTCTCATTTTCATAGCGACTTCCAGCATCAATCCAGAGCCCAACCTTAAAGCAATCAAAGAACAATCGTTTTCTTCCTTGGGAGAGGGAAGGGGAGAAGGATGGGAGGAAAGGATAGTTTCCTCCCTTTTTCTGACAGATGCTTTTCAGTTTTAAATAAGTTTTTTTGACCCGAGTGATTTAACAACATATTCCTATGAGATCTGAAATTTTTGTCGTCAGGGTACTGCCAGATGCTACTATCTACTGTCCAGCTTCCCTGAGGACCCAGAATATTAGCCCAATTTGTTACCATAATTAACTACAGCATAAAGAACATCAGAGATTGCCAGAAAATCTAGGTTCAAATCCTAGTCTGTCATGTATAAGCTACCTCACCCTGGAAAAAATCTTTTAACTCCTCTGAAACTGTTCCTCAACTGTAAAATTGATCTGATGATGTCTACTACAAAGAACTGTTTTAAAGATCAAATGAGATATAAAAACATCCTGCAGAGTAGCCCAGCAAATATACCCCTTTCATTATTATCAACTAATAACAGGTAACAAGAACCAGAGGTAGACACACAGGGAGCACCTGCGCTTGGCAAGGAAGACTCACTGGGAGAAGGGTTCACGACTGAGTCACCTGACAAGGCAAAATAACAGCCCCTATTTTTCTACCAACTTAAAAGCTAAGATTGAAAAAACAACAACTCTCTCCTAAGGGTCACTCAGGATTGCCTGAAACACCTACCGTGCATGTTGAGAGCCCAGAGTCTTCAGAGGCCACTCTGAGCCCATTCTCCAAGCAAGTTACTCGCGTTTCAGGAACGTTCAGAACAACTTCTGTAGCCGCCTGTGTACTTCTCAATCTGTTCCATCCAAGGTATAATGACTAGCCAGAAATAGACAGATGGAAGGAACAGAGGAAGCAAAACACGTCACCATTAGGGCATTAAACGTTGATTAGAAAACAAAAGCTATCTCAAAAAGATTATAAAAGTACTCCTTCCTCAACTTGTGTTCCATTAGGAACCCTTGGCCCGGCCCACGGAGCTTCCGTAACCAACCACGCTACTGAAGCCAAAAAGACGCCCTACCCTTCGGGAAAATGAAGTTACTAGCCAGAGGTAATATTTCAATCTCGCCTAGAAATGCTTAATATTCATTATGGGGGAAGCAAGGTAGGAGGGAAGTCGAGAGAGAGAAAATATGTAAAAATATCTTTACGCAACATAGAAATGACTTTTACGCTTTAGCTGCTTCAAGAAAGGCAGAAAGTTTGGCCACAGAAGCTAAGGAAAGGGCAGCTGCCGACGACACACCGGCGTCGTTGCCCGTGACTTTCCGCAGTTCTCTCTCCACTTACACAGCTGACCAAGGCCCAGAGCTGGAGAAACTTAGAGGCTCGCCCACGAGAAAAACGCACAGGCGAAATTTTCCTTTAGGTGCCCCAGGGCTCACAGCCCAGCTGGAGATACAGAAACTCAGTCGTAGGCAAAGCAGAACTCCGGGGCGGTAACCTGTAACCATTTCACTGTTTAATTTCCCCAATTTGCAACTGCGCCGATCACGCAAACTATAAACACAGACTCCTCGGCACCGCGCGGAGAGAAGCCAGTTCCCAGGGTCATCCCCACACGTCCGGGACAGGTCTCGCGTAGCCGGTGACCGAGGCCGGCCCAGGCCGCCGGCGCCCCGCGGTCCCGTCCAGGAGGCGCGGCCCGCAGCGAAGGGCGTGTTGGCGCCGGTGACTCAGGTCCGCGGCGAGAGGTCCCGGTCGGGGCCCAGCCAAGTGAAGGGAAACTCACCCGCCCGGTTGCGCCTCGGACCAGACGCCTCTCGGGGAAACCCCAGAGCTGCTGCCGCCGCCTCGCCACCGGCAACAAAACGGCTCTTGCCGCAGCCGCCACGGCCGCCATACCCGCTCGGGAGAGAGCGGAGGATGTGCTTCCGGGGTCGTGACCTGAGGCCCCAGAAAAGAGGGCGGGGCCCCACCTTGTGGTCGCGATGGGAATGACAGTCCTCAAAGCCGTTTAGGACAAATCTGACTTGAGCATGGTGCTCAGACACCCTTTGTTATTATCAGTTACTTTTTTCGATCTCCTATGGTGGGCGAAACACAAATGTGGAGGAGTTGAAAGTAACGTGAGCAACATATTATTCCATTAGTGACTGCAACTGATTGCAAAAAGTTAGAATACAATTCAGACTCACTGTAATTAATGAATTTTAAATAGTTTTATCAATTATTCTCTAAGGGACAAAAACTGGTAGTGTATGAAAACCCCTATGTATCTTCATGATGCAAACAGGTAGAATCATAAGTAATAGTTGAGGTGGTTGAAATAAAGAAATCTTCATAAATACATGAAAAAAATATAGCTCACTCCAGAGGGTCATAAAATGGTGGTATACTTACATTTACTGAGTAATTAGTTTCATTCTTGAAAACTAGAGGATGTGCAACTCTTAGATTTTTAAACCAAATAAACAAGGCTGCCTTTTGAATGCCTGTAGTCTATATTTTCAACAAAGATCACACTGAATTTTGAATGCTTTATTTAGACTACGTGTGAACTTAATATGTTTTAATTAATAAAATTGAATTATTTTTAATGTGTAAAAAAAAGACATGTAGTAATGTTAATGAGGATGTGTAAAATTGGAGCTCTCTTAGCTGATTAGGTATGTAAAATGTTGCAGCCACTTTGGAAAACAATCTGGGGGTTCCTCAAAAAGTTAATCATTGTTACAATTTACTTCAGTGTTCAAAAGCAAAATCCACAAATTTAGGGATCTAATTGGGTTTATTAAATGATTTATGTATTCAGCAGCATCTCACTTAGATAATTCCAGGGGTTATACAAATTGCAGGGTATTTATAGACATAAAGAGGACAGAACAAGATTATTAGTTTAGGAAACTGGTTACTTTAGGATTACACTTTTGGGAGCAGTTGAAACTGCTGAGATTAGGTCTGAGTGTGGGTGGGGGCCTGGAATGAAGGACTCCGTGAAAACTGTTCTTTCTACTTTTTAACAGGAGCCATCCCACTCTTAAATATATACATGAGAGAAATGAAAGTATTTGTCCCCTTTTATGCTAATATTGGTAGCAGCATAATTCATAATAGCCAAAAAGTGGATGCGACTTATATATTCATCAACTCATGCACAAGTTAGTAAAGTATGGTACATCCATACAACAGACCATTATTCAGGAATGATTATTATTCACTCCTAAGCAAAAATAGTCAGGTAATCTGAGTGATAAAGCCCCCTCCCCCTCCCCTAGATTGGTGATTGTCAGGGGTTAAATTGGGAGGGAAGAATGACAGAAGCTACAGAGAGGTTAAGTATGACTACAAAAATTAGCATGAGACATCCTTGGATGGAACAATTCTCTGACTTGAATATGGTGATGGTTACATGAATCCATGCATATGGTAAACTTTTATAGATTAAATACACAAATGACTACATGTAAAACTAGAGAAATATGAAGGGCAGTGGATTACGTCAAAGTCCACTTGTAAAATTGTATTAATATGTTTCCCATTGCAACAAAATAGATAGAGAGCAAATGAGATCTTTCTGTATTATTTCTCACATTTTAATGGGAATCTACAATTATCTAAAATAAAAGTTGAATTTTTAAAAAAAGGTTACATTTCCAAAAATATTTTTTTTTAATGAGAGAGAACACTGGGAAAAGTACTGTTCTCTAATTATTGGCCCCATGTATCACAATCATGCATTCAAACACACTCACACACATACCAGCCTCAGAGGTCCTTATACAAATTGAAATGGGAAGAGAGATTCAGAATAGTTCATCTGACCATACTAATAAGGTAATAAAGGGAACTGCAAATGAATTGGAGCAAAAAAAAAAAATCTTTGCAAGTTTCATAAAGCTTTCCTGATACAGCCTTTTGTACAATGGCCCCCTGGCAACGAGGGAGCGATTAGTGTGCTATGAGATGTGTAATGTGACAGTTTGAGCAGTTCCCTGAGTCTGGCTGTGATGCTGGCAGCCTTTGTGCACAGTTTGGACTCATTGAAATGCCTCAACTTTATTCCTTTCTGTCTATCTTTTCTTAATGGAGTGGGAGGTAGCCTCTGAGCTCATTATATAATCACCCTGGGAACTGAGGCTCCAATCAATCCCTGGGAATGTGGCTTATGGACCCCGAATGTCTATTGTTAACATCCTTCTTGTGCGCCTTTCTATGTTCTGAATATTTCTGAGTTGGAGTGTGTGTACATATGCTTATAGGAGAGCTGATTTCTGTCCCTGGCAGAAAAAAAAAGCAGACAGAAAAAAGTAGGGCACTTATATAAGCAACTTCACACCTTTCAAACTTCTGGTTTGTGCTTATTAATGACCTAGTAGGAGAAAAGCAATTTCTGGAAAGTCTGAGCTCCCACTTACCCCATGCAGCCCACCATATCTTTTCCACAGAAAACTAAGCCCAGTATTTATGATGCTAAAGAAATCTTCACCTTCATTTCCTCTTGGTCTCAACTCCAAATTGAGAGGATAATTCTGCACCCAGTGGTCTTTCTGGGATGTTTAAATCATGAATTCTTCATTTGGTTCTTCTTCCTTGTTCATTCAGTGAGAGATCCTTATTCATACCAAGTTGGTATGTACTGAAGTTCATGCCCCCGGTCTGTAGTTCACGCCACAAACTTACCTGGAGACCTGCAGCTGAGTGCTCTGCTCTAGCTGTCTGCAGTGGTTCCTCCAGCATAAACTTAAAGTTGCTAAACCTTCCCCACCACCACCACTACCAAAAAAAAAAGTACCCCAAGGAGCTTAGCGGAGCAAAGAAGAATATTCTAGATTCAATAAAGATCTCAAAATATTCCTACAATAATATCAACCAACTAACTCACCTGCATCTCAAAATACTGTTCTTCAAACATGGGTATAAGATTCTTCTACATGTAGAATAAACCTATTTTCAATATTTGCTCAGTTTTCTGGTATGTGAGAGAAAGAATTCAGAAACCATAGGGATGACGATTTTCCAGGAAGAAAAGCTAGTCAAGCCACTTTACTTATCTGTTCTCCTGGGTCACCTGTGTGCATTCCTCCCTTCTTATCCCTGAGTTCACCAAATTTGGGTAAAGATCTCTAATTCTGAAGTAGAAATTTAGTGATTTAAAAAAAACTTTAAAATCAATAAACTGGCATAAACCTTCACTACTGATCTCACGTTGACTCCGGAGTAGCAGGCAGAATTCTAAGGTGACTTTGGCAGGACCAAGGCCTTGGGTAGTCCCCTCCCGCCGAAGGCCATTCCTATGTTAGGTTACATCATTTGGAATGGTGAAGGAATCAGGTGGAATCAATGTACCTAATGAGGTGAGTTAAGTTAATCAGATACTTCTGGGTGGTTTTTACTTAACCAGGTGAATCCTTTTAAAAGGATTTAGAGATCATTCCGCCAGTCCAATCTCTAAAACGCCAGTCGCCGAGAGTTCTTCCGCCACAAGGAGATGGCTTTTTGGCATCTTCCAACAGTCGTGTGACCTTGGGAGAGGACCCCAAGAATCAGATGGGGCCCAGCACTGCCTGACACCATGATTGCAATCTTGTGTGACTCTGAGGAGAGGATGCAGGTAAGTCACGCACAGACTTGTAACGCAGAACCTGAGAGAAATGTATCTCGTGTAAAGACGTCAAGCTCGTGTTATTTTGTTAGGCCGTGGTAAAAAGAAAAATGCACAGTTGAACCTCCAGAGATGTGGCCGACAGTTGCGAGGTGACTGTCTTGTTACTTTGCTTTTTGTTCCTCTCTTTAAGTACATCCTAATTGATGTCGTTTTTTCGGAGTTGATGGGTTTTAGAGCGGGGTCCTTGGGCTCACTCTGGGAAAGGTTTCACCAGAGCTCCCCTTCAGCGGCACGCCTTAAGTTTCTCCACGAGACAGAGACTTTACTTATATTTAAAAGAACAGGTTTACTAGGGAAAGGGACAGAGGAATAAATGATGCTTGCATAGACACAATCGGGCAGGAAGAGCTGCCTGGAAAGGGACCGGTTTGCTGAGAGAGAGGCCTGCATGGTTGCAGGCAGGCGGGCACCCCTGAGGCGAGCCGCCTCTGCTGAGGGAGGTCAGTGAAGGGAACCAGAGATTCCACAGGGGGCTCAATCTCCACATCTCCTTTTGCTCAGCCTCGGGCACTGGTTCCTAAGGATTCCCGGTTGTCACCGGGTTAATGGTCTTGCTGAGCCCCTCCACCGCACCGCCTGTGCGAGGCAGGTTCTAGGCTTGTGATTCCTTTTTTTAAGTTCTATCTCCTCCATCACTAATGACTAACAGAACTAGGAAGGGGAAAAAATCCCTTAACACCAGGCTTTCTAAGCCTGTCTTTCACATGTAATAGACAAAAAGGGGATTTAATTAACTGTAAGTTCTTATCTTGACTTCCCATCAAAATTCAAAACTTTTTCCACCGCAAACTGAGTTCTGTTGATTCTACCTCCAAAATATATCCCGCACCCATCTTTTTCTTTCAGTCCCCTTTGCACCTGAGTATAAATAACCATCGTCTGTAGCATCTGCAAACAAGTCTCCTATCTGGTCTCCCAGCGTTTTCTCTTTCCTTTTTCTAACTCCTACTTGACCAGTTCACAGTGATATTAAAATATTGGGGGATTATGTCACTTCCTTGCTTAACTTCAAAATTTCCCCATTGTTAGTAGAAAATCCAAAATGAGCTGCATTCTCCCTGAAATAATCTTTTAGCCACTTTTCCTCCACCTGATAATCTTCCCGCCTGCTTATCTTCTTTTTGTTTTTTCTTCACCTCAGGACTTTTACACACATTGTTCCTGAGCAGGGAATACCATTCTCGGCTAATCCTTATATATCCTTTGTCTTTACTCAAAATTCACTTCCTCACTACTACTGTTGTGGCATTTTTTTCCAGGGAAATTAGGTGGCACTCAGAGAGGTGGAGAGAGATTTAATTGTCACACCAGCAGGCCCAGTGAGATAATTCCCCAAAATATGAGACCTAAATAATAGGAATGGTAGGTTTTTATACAGTTTGTATAAGGAAGCGTGCCTACCCCATCCATCATAAATTTTATTGTTTGGGAAGGGGGTCAGGGTAGCTATAGCTACTACTGTGGACAAGCCAGTACAGCACAGAAACTTTCCCAGCAGCTTTCCGCCCTAACAAGCAGCAAGCAACAAACTTAGCAACTTCCTGCTTCATTATAGATCTGAGGCTTAAAGCAGGGGAGGGGAAGGAAAATGGATCAAAACACGGGTGGGAAGAGCACGGGGACCATGGTGATGGTTCATAGGTGATGTGGTGATACTTAGGGGGACTACACCAGAGGGGAGATATCAAATACTGCAAAAATATGAACAATGAAAAAAATTGTTTAATTTTAAGTCACTTCCTCAGGGAAGGCTTCCCAAACACTCTAGCAGAGGCTATTGATGTTCTGTCTCACCACATCTGATAGCACTCACCCCTCAGCCACCATAGTTGTGGCTCCTGCTAACTGCTCACACCTGCACCTTTCTCCAAAGCGTTGCTTTTGATTCATGGGAACTGCTGAAATGTTCCTGGGAGATTATTCTGCCCCTAGAGGGCAACCTTAGCCATTTATCAATAGATAAGAGGGTAGATAAGCTTGGTTCTTCCAGTTTCAGAATCTCTGGTGGAATCAGGCTGAGGCTGGAGTTTTCTTGAAACCTGGTCTTTGCCCAAATTCTTCCCTTGCCTTATCCTGCTACCCTCGGTCCCTTCCAGGTGGTTCCTGAGCACACGCCCTCAAAGAAACACTTGCACTAGCATCTTCACTACAAGGTCTGCGTCTAGAAAACCTGCCCTAAAATCACTCATGCAGCATCTCCATATTCCCTTGGGTTCTTTCCTCCCATTTAGCCCTCATCCCCTCCTTTGCTGTGTGCTTCAGTTCTGTGGTCAGCTTGCTAGTTCTGTTTTTGACCTTTTGTTTGGCCTTGGTATCTTTCTTCAAGATAAGTACAGCCTGCAGTGGAGTAATGCTCTGGGACTATGCCTGGAGTTATTGGAGGGGTGAGAGGCTGCGGGGGAGGGGGAAGCTGAACTTTAGTCTTCTAACAGTATCACTGACTCCCTCCAACTACTGCCCCAATCTATGGGGCAGTAAGTGAGAGATATTCTCTGCACTAATGATAGTGCTTTCTGTATTCCCAATAAGTTAATATGACTGATCTGTAGATTTTTCTTTTTAATACTATTGGCCCTTTCGGGTCTTTGCTTATTATGTCCAGGTATATTTTAACCTTTACTCAGCATAGACAATGTTTTAGTTGCTGGGGTATAGACCTGGACAACAGACAAAATCCCTATTTTTATGAAACTCATGGATAAAAAGACTGTCAACTGACAAACATAACTGGTAGTGACAAATATGGTGGAGACAAAAATGGTGGTACGGGGGTGTAGACACTGTTAGAGTTGGCATGAGAGCCTCTCATTTTTAATTCAATGGTATATAATTATAACCCAGTATATAGTGATTTGATAGCAAAAAAGATATGCTTCTAGTGGGAACACTTTGAAAACTAGGCTTCATTAACTTACATTTTTGCCTCAGGAGGAGAATGAGGAGGAGAAATAAATAATAAGTGATGGGATCTCTGATGAGAAGACCCAGGTCAGGGGCATGAGGCCTCTTGCATAAAATAAAGTGTGAACTGTGACCCAAATCATGGGCTACTGATTCTCAAGCCCAGATTTCTTTCCTCCCACTGTATTTTCTTTCTCTCTAAGGATACTAATTTTACTGAGACTATCTTAGGTGAGATGTGAGTAAAACTTTTGATATCAAAGTCAGTGCTTGAATTACCGTCACAACTAGATATAAGCCAGTTAATCTTGGGAACTGCCGTTAGTCAATCTATGGTACTTTGTTAGACATCTATAACATGTTGAGTATGCTGTCACCAGGAACAAAAGGAAATTAAGTGGAGATGTTTTGGTGTTTGTTCTTTGTTTTTGGTTGTTCATTGATGACCTAATTTGTCAGGGTCAACGAACTCGACCTGTTTTGTGTCCGGGACAAACTCATCAGTGGATATTTGTGATAATGACAACTTTTATTCCCTGCTCTATTCTTTTTTTTTTTTTAATTATTTCTTTATATAAGAGCTGGGGTTGTAGATGGCTTTATGGTCTGAGATTTAACCCCTTGTGCCAGCAGGGAGGCCCTTCCTGCATTATTCTTAAAGCAATTCACACACCTTACTTGTTTCTGTAATGTGTCTGTGTATTGGATACAGTAGATATCAAGATCCCTATTTTATAGATATAGAAAGCAGCACTCTAGGTGCTTGCCCAAGTTCATATAGTTAGTTCCTGCCTCAGATTTCTTCCCTACTAACTTTAAACCAGTGGATTCCTCACTACTGTCCGCACTGAGTGGAGGGTAGGAGGTTTACTTGGGGTTGCAGTTCCCTTCTCCAGCAATTCCTGAGGTTGGTAGCCTGGGAACTATGTTGGATGAGATCTCTGGCTCTCACCCTGTGTCCCTAGAAAGTAGTGCTGTGTTAACAAGGTGTTCTACCCCTAAACTCAACAGACGCGTATTTCCGAGTCCCAAAAATAGCTAACTAATTGATGAAATGTTCCCATTTCCAGTTTTCTCCAGGAACTTTTTTGGAACTGTCAGCATGGGTTAACCCACAGCAAGCAAATATTAGTTTAATATCTTAACATAATAAAACCTTTTTTTGAAAACTGCCTTTTGTTTGATTTTTGTCAAACAATTGGATTTCTTATTGGCCCAATTATTCCCAGTTCACCTGATGGAATTAAATGTGCTGTGTTTCAGGGACTAGAATCATAGCTTATCTTCAGTCACATCTTATTTTTTTTTTTAAAGTTTGATTTATTCATGCATGCAAGAGCTGGGGTGTATGCAGTGAGAGGATTCACCAAACAGAGTGGGGAGCAAACTAGGCAGACTGACCGAAATACACTGCTGAGGGGAGCAGCTGGTGAGACAGGAGAGGTCTGCTGCGCCATGTGGGTCAGCTCCCTGGCCGGGATCGGGATTGAACTCAAACTTGCACTGCAATTGCTGCAGATAGCTTCATAGTGCTGAGACTTAACTCCTTGAGCCACCAGGGAGGCCCCTCCAGTCACAGGTCTCTTAAACCCATCCGTAACCCAAGAGTTGGCAGTGATTCTTCCCCTTCAGGATGAAATCCCAACTTTCTAGCAAGATCCACAGGCCCTAGGCCTGACCTTGCCAGATTTCCTACCTGCTCCTCTGTCTCCCCACCCAGGCCTCTGCCTTAGCTTAAACCATTCCCCTGCCTTGGAGCCCACCTCCTGCCGACTCGGTGCTGCCTTCCAGATTCGGTTTAGGCGCTTTATCTGGGACACCTGGCTTGGCCCTAGGCCGGGACTCAGATGCCTCCTGTTTCATACACTCCGTTGTTACCAATTACCATTGTTTACTAGTTGCCAAATAACATTTAAAACCTTTAATTTTCTTGCTAGTTTATTTTTAATAGGCACTACATTCACTGGTACAAAATTCAAAAGGCTCAAGGGTGTAAACATTCTCCTTTTTAACTTGTGCCCTGGCTGCCCGTTTCTCCTGCACAGACCGCAGCATCATCACCACTTACGAGTCCCTGCAGACACTGCTGGGACATGCAAGCGAATGTGTATATAGTGTGTCTTCCCTGCTTCCGCCCTTCTTTATCGCCTTCCTCTTTTTACACAAATACTAGTATTTTTGTGTTTTAACAGTCAGCTCCTTTTTAAAAACAATGCATCTGATACCATTCTATAGCACTGAATTTGTAGCTGTATAGAATTCCATTGAATTGATATCCCATTAGTTAGCCAATCCCTAACTGATTGATAATTTATTTCTAATTTCTTGCTCTTATAAACAATGCTACAGCGATACCTGCGCACATGCATCAGAATGTATGTGCCATCTTGTATTAAAATGGCCTCCTTACCAGCCCTGTGTCCCGGACTAGACCGTAGGTTTCTCTGAGGTGCAACGATGCTTCCAGCATCTCCAAAGTTTCCTGCTTTTTGAAGGGCCTGGTATGTGGGCAGCTGCAGTTCAAGCTGGTTGGTCTGAGGTGTTGTACAAGGAACAAGCTGATTTTTATGTGCTTTGCCACCTTGTGTGTGGAAACCACTGAACCTGCAGGCATTTGAGGGTCTGTTGTGTTACTCTGCTTGCCTGCCCCCCACTCTACCCTGAGGTGTGTATCCAGGTGGGGGCTGAGCCTTCTTTCCCAGCAGCAGCAGCAGCAGGCAGCTTGCCTCTGCTTCCCTGCGGTTCACCCAGAGGAAGGCACTGACAAGGGTGGAGAGCAGGAGACAGAGTTGCTGCTTCTCGCCTCAGTGAGTCATAGGGCACCCTGACATACCAGATGTGGGGGTGTCATCTTGGTGGGACTCCAAGCTCCAGCACTCCTGCCTCTCCGCTCTGTTTTCCGTGCTGCCCTTCCGGGCCAGAGAAGGAGCATCCGCTGTTAACCTGGTTGCGGCCTCACCCCTGTTGGGTTCCTAATGCTGCCCACCCCCGTAAATCATCTTGCCATCAGACTGTCTTCAGTTAAACCCTTTACATGGAATTCTGTTTTCCATTTGGGTCTTTCCTGGTATAGGGTCCCTTCTGAATTTGAGGTCCAACCACTGTAACACTTGATAGAATGTTTTCTAAAATATCACAAAATCTGGCAATACAGACTGTCAAATCATAATTGACCCCACAAACCTTTATAACAATAGCAAAGAAGTGTTGAAAAAACAAAGCATTTTAAAATCCCCCTTGCCTTATTCTATTTTGCCAGCATGAGCATTTGTGATTCAGACTGGAAATTTTAATAAAAAGTCAAAGGGTTTACAGAGAAATTCAGCCTAGGGGTTCTTTCCACTCATTGGAGCAGCAGATAGAAACTGAAAAAACGGCAAGCAAATAAGACCAGATAAACTTTATGTGAGTGAAGCAGTATTCGGCTTTATATGTTCCTTATGACACACATAAATAGCATTTTCAGCGTGTGTTTATTGAATAGCTGCTCATTAGTAGGCTGTGAATTGCATTTTTTGTATCTGTAGGTTGCCCTCCAACCAAGTAAGTTGAAAATAGGGTTGTTGTTTTTTACCCCCACCGTGGATTGCCGAGCAAAAGCCTGAAGTCTTCAGTGCATTGAGATTGATTCTTTGTGCTTTTGAGTGGTAAGGAAATTTGGTTAAAGTAAAACATAATAACTGCAGATTGCAATGTTGCTCATTACAAAGCTCATACTTTTGAAATACATGGTTGGGATTTTCCTTCAGGTCCCATCAGGCTGCAATGTCTACATACACAGCTTTCTTCTAAATGTTAGCTCCCAAGAATTCAAGAATACACACAAAAAGTAGGTCTGTCGCTTTCTCAAATCAGTCAGCTTCTACTAGCAGGACCTTTCTCAGGCACAAAAAGTTAGTTTGAATAATTCAGGAAAGCCTTTCCCCATGATTAAAATAGAGGGATCAGGGGAATGACAAATGGTTCATTTATTTTCAGCCCATAAGGACATTCCTCTGGGAAAATAGATGCTGTGTACATATAGAAACGTAGATGCTTCCTCAGCTACAGCCCCACTAGAGACATTCCTTTAAAGCCAGTATGCATACGGGAAATTCATCCAAATTTAGTAACATGTATTTTAGTAACATGTCTTTTAATTTAGTATTCCGTTTTTTAAAAATTCACTTGCACTTACAACAATCTTAGTTTAAGTCTATTCTCAGTGAAGTATTGATGTTGCAATAGTGGAAAATGTCTTTACGTTTAATCAGGTGGGGATATTGCATTTATACATGCATATCCGACAGCCTCTTAACCTATGCCTCTGTCGCTGGGCACTTAAGTTGTTTCTATACCTTGGCTATTGTGAATAGTGCTGCACTGAGCATAGGAGTGCATAAATCCCTTCCAATCAGTGTCTTTGCTTTCTTTAGGGAGAAGAATTCCAACTAGGAGTGGAGTTGATGGATCATGTATCTATTTTTTATATTTTGAGAACCCTCCATATTTCCATGGGGGCTGGCAATTCCCATCAGCTGTGTTTGAGGGTTCCTTTATCACTGCACCCTCACCAACAATTGTGGGTGGGGTTGTTTGTTTTGATATGGGCCATTCTCATAGGAGTGAGTTGGTGTCTCATGTGGTTTTGATTTACATTCTGAGATGATGAGCATTTTTTCATGTGCCTCTTGACCATCTGTATGTTGTCTTTGGAGAAGCATTTATTAGCTTTTCTGACCATTTTTTGATTGAGTTCTTTGTTTTGTTTTGGTTGAGTTATATGAGTTATTTGTAGATCTTGGATATTAAGCCCTTGTGAAATGTCTGTTGTACAAATATTTTCTCCCATGTGGTAGGGTGTCTTTTCACCTTAATAAGTTTCTTTCATGACCTTTTTAGTTTGATATAGTCACATTTGTTTATTTTTGCTTTTGTTTCCCTTGCCGCTGAAGATGAGCCCCCAAAGAAATCACTGACATCAAAGTGGAGTGTTTCCCTATGTTTTCTTCTATGTATTTTAGTTTCTGATATTTGGACACAAGTCTTTAGTCCATTGTTGAGTTAATCTTTGCATATGGTGTGAGAAAGTGGTCTGGTTTTGTTTTTCTGCATGTGACTGTTCAGTTTTCCCAGCACTAGCTGTTAAAGAGAATTTCTTTTTTCCAAAGTATACTTTTGGCTCCTTCATTGTAGATTAACTGTCCATATAAGTGTGGGTTTATTTCTAGGATCTTTATTCCATTGGTCTCTCTGTCTATTTTCATTCCATTATCATGTTATTTTATGACTACAGACTTGTGGTATAGTTTGAAGTCTGGAGATACGTGCCTGGTGCCAGGCTGACTAGGCTGCTGGAGCTGTGGCCAATTTACTGCCTGTCCAGGTTGCAGGATGTGTGTGGGGCAGCTGCTGGCTATGGTAGTGTGACCTGCTTGGGGGCTGGCAGGGACTGAGTCTGCTTGTTTGCTAAGCGTAGACCCTCTTGATTGCTGTGTCTTGGCTCTCAGCCAGCTACTACTTTCAGGGGTGACTGGAATTCTCATCAGGGAGTCATTCTCGGGATCTAATAGTATGGAGAGTGACTTACAAGGTGGCACCTACTAACTAATATTGGCATTAGCAAGGTTGGCACTAGCTGGTGATTCTTACCCAAGGGTAAGCCCAGAAGTTTCTTGCTTCTTGAGTAGATGCTGTGAGGCTGGTATTTGAGGTTCCTTCAGCTATGCGTCAGGCACTTTTCAGAGCGGTGTTGTGTTGGGTCCCAGGGCCACTGAATTTCCACAAGGGACCTTCAAGAGTTAGTTCTTAGTCTCCTCTTTTTTCTTGATTTCTCTCTGTGCAAGGGTTTCAGGTCTCAGCTGTGCTGGATCATAGGGTTGGGGTGCCAGATGATGCACACACCCCTTCCCCCTCCCCTTTCCAGGAAAGATCTGCCCCTTAGAGACCTCTTCTCCATTGCCCCTCACTGCCCTTGGAGTGGGTTTCTTCCTTGGCATGAGTGTAGCTTTGTCCTGTCCATCTGGGTACTGCCTTTTTATCCTTTGTTATAGAAGCTCTACTTGTCAGGATTGCAGGTCTGCTTCTGGGTAGATTCATGCATATGTAGTTGTGATGTGTTGTCAGGGGGAAGAGGTGAGCAGCTTCTTCCTATGCCACAATCTTGAACCCACCTATGCAAAGTTATTTTTAAATATGTATGATTAGCATAAAATGTTGGCAGTGCTTATTTCTATATGATGGGATGGATGGTGGTTTTCATCTGCTTCTTTATGGTTTACTGAGGTTTCTAGAGTGAATATATATTATTGTATCATATAAAATGTCCTTGTCTTTTTACTAATTTAGGTCGTGGGCAATAGGCAGGTAGAAGAGTCAGAAAAGCAACTTTTTATAGCAACACAGTGATCAAAATTTCCCTCCATGCCTCATCAGGAAGAAAGGTGACCAAGCCCAGTAATTTGCTGGGTGTCGGTATGGTATTACCTCCAGGTTCATGTTGACAAAACAGTACCAGCTAGCCATGCTTCCTTTAGCTTCCACATAGAACCAGCAACAAACTGACAGCTGTGTTTTATAAAAATTAGTGATACTGCCTTAATCTACCATTGAACTCTGTCTTCAGCAAATCATTCATGCTCAGAGCAGTTGAAGTCCCCAGCTCTTTATTTTTTAAAAAGATTTATTTATGCATACAAGAAATGGGGTGTAGGCCAGAGGTGCGAGCAGTGAGAGGATTCACCAAACACAGAGTGGGAAGCAGAGCAGGCAGATCTACCGAAATACACTGCTGAGGGGAGCGGAGGGCCAGGATGGAACTCATGCGGCAGTGGCTGGCGATACCTTGAGAGCACTAAGACTTTAACCCCTGCCCCACCAGGGAGGCCCTCTCCAGCTCTTTAAGATATGAAAGTTTCACATTAATTTAAAGCTGCATGGAAACATTGATCACTTACATCCCTAGAAAACTTAATACTTGATTACAAGGTCAAAGGCTAAGCTAATCTTACATACCTCAATGTGACCCTCAGTTAAGAATGTACAGCAGCTTTACTCTCCAGATGAGTCTACCAATAACAAATAGGCAGGAGGAATAACAACACTCATGAATCAGACATCATAACTAGCTTGGGGTATTCAGAGACTAGGTACTACCAGAAAGGGGGATGCCCGCTAGACAATGGGAGTGAGCTACAGGTGCTTTGATGCAGTGTGAACTACAGTACTAAGACATGAAGGGGGGAATCCCCAAGACTTAGGCCCATGGGAACAGGGCAGAGTCCAGATGTCAAAGCAGAAGCAAGAGGGCAGGAATACCAGCAGCTAAGGTGGAGTGACTTTTGGTAAGGATAGGCCTGAATGCTGCCCAGTGGGGTGGGGTGGTGGTGCTAGTGAACATGTGAAAGGAGGAATGAAGTAGTTGGGGACTAGCTAGAATCGGATATTAATAAAAAGAACAATGTCTTAACTGAGCACCTACTATGTGTCAGACAATGAGCTAGAAATTTACACACATTATCACTAGCTTCAAAACAAGATTGGTAAAATTCCATTTTATAAATGGGGAAACAAACTCAGAGGGTTGAGGTTAGCCTGACTCTGAGCCCATGGTCTTTCTTGTATACCACTAGCACATTTATTCTTTACCAGATAACAGAGTTGGCTTCAATTTATTTGCTCTTAGGAGCAGCAGAATACAAGCAACCTCTGCTGAATGTTAACGTCATAAAGTTTTTATCAGTAAAAAAGGAGGCTCAAGCAAGGAGCCAGTGGTATCCATAACATACTCATAATTCCATATTGTTGGCAACTGTGAACTGTCATTAAGAAAACATATTTCTGGGGCCTCCCTGGTGGCGCAGCGGTTGAGCGCTGTTCTGTGGAGCTGTCGGCAGCAGCGACGCGAGTTCGACGCCCGGCCGGGGAGATTCCCACACGGCGCGACAGACCTCTCCTGCCTTGCCCGCTGCTCCCCTCAGCAGTGTATTTCCATCAATCTGCCTGTTCTGTTCCCCATTCTGTCTCTGGTGAACCCTTCTCACCGCCCCACGCCTCTGGCCTGTACCCCAGCATTGTATGCATAAATAAATAAATCTTTAAAAAAAAGAAAACATTTTTGGAGTGACAGGATCTGGTGGTTGCGTCAACATTTTGCTGGCCGTGTTGCTAACTTGGTGACCCTGCAAATTAACATCTGGTGGTGGTCATTAGAGGCCTTATTAGAACAAATTAGTGTGTTTTTTTAAAAAGTTGTTGAGGCAAATTACTACTAGGGACACTCCTGGTGGGCCAGTTTGGTTATGGCCTGCTGTGAGGACAGAGAGACCCAGGCCCCGCATACCATAGTGCAACCTACAACTCTAGTTAAATAGCACAAAGCAAAGAAAATGAGAAGCGAATGTATCTTTATCACTTGTAATTCCAAATTCCAATAGCTCAATTTCCAAATCGCATGCCTGCCTTACCGTGACACATTCAGTCAGTGGGGAGAGGACAGAGGGGCAGCCATGGACTAGGCAAACGGGCGCAACGCTCTGCTCTGACAAACTGAGATTTGGCCCCATGTGGGGAGAGCGTGCTCATGGGAGGGAGGAGGGTGACATTTTGAAGGGCTCAGGTTTCCTCTGGAGGATTTTGAGACAGGTATAAGGAAAGTGGGGATCAATTCTGTTGGCTGCTGTATCCACAGTGGGGGTGGGGGGTTAAGAGCAGCAGAGGGGCACTAGAGGCCGGTGTCGCTGAGGGGAAAGTGGCTACTGCCCGACAGTGTGACTGTGTGGTGGGTCTCAGATCCCATCAGACTCACATTAAGCTTCTTTGGAGCCCAAGGTACAAGGAAGACAGTGGGAATTAGCAGCAGCCCAGGGGCCAAAAGCAAAGTTACAGAGAAGCAGATAGACAGGGAAATGAGTTTTGGAGCCTCAAAAGTGGTGGTTTCAGTAACTTTTGGACTTGTACTGGGTTGTCAAAGATGTTTTGGGTCAAAGTTATTGCTGTCTCCTAAATGATAAACATCTGTCCAATTTTCCATGAGGCCTTTTCCTTGTATCTCAGTAAAAATCTATCATCTCAGTCCAGGTTTTGTCACATGAAAAGATATTTAACAGACCAAATAGGGACCTAAAACACCCTCAACAGACTGTGGTGATGGGCCTAATGTAACAACAGCATGTTAAGATTCTCTAAGGTCTAAATGTAAATCACTCCATTTATGTTCAAAGAATCAACTGTACATATGAGATTAGGAAAGTAAATGAGAAACGTGACAGGATGCTCCGAAACTGCGTCAACCTGAATTCCCTGCTGGAGCCCAGGTTGGTGTAGGTGCGTCTCGCTCACTGATGGGTCATGAGCCTCTCAGGAGAGAATGGGACCGGAAGGAAGAGCATGGCAGCTAATCCTGGCCTGGTTACAAGCCTTAAGGTGGAAGGAAAGGAATCCGGGCATAAGTTTCCTTGGTCACTTGAATTTCCTGATTTGGAAAACCCCCTCCTGCAAATTAATACCTGATTCTGGTGGAGATGGGGGTTAAAACAACTGAATGGCAATTTCACCAAAATTCTTGAAGACTACAGGGCTTCTGTAGTCTAAGTAACTTGTTTGTGGTTCTTGTGGAAGGCAATCATTCGTGATGGGAGTGGTCTTGCTGCTTTGCTGCAGAACAAAGCCTGCACTTGGGCTCTGATGCCGCAGTAAAGGTACCCTGAAGTGAGGGGTGTCTGCAGCGCAGGGCTGAAACGAGAGGTCTGCAGGCCGGGCAGCTGACCCACTGTGGACCACGAGAGGCACCGGGGCTTGGGAGCACAATGGAAATATTCCCCAAGGAATATCTCAAAATAGGAAAAAGTTGGAAAACACCAACAAATAAGTAATGATTGAAAGGAATTTTAGCTTGGGGGAAAAAAAGGAAAGGAGAAATATGATAGATGTCTTTAATGATCTGGTGCACTGGGAAATGGAAAGAAGAGAACATTTTTATAAAGTGCCTATTCTTTATTCGTTTCTTCAACACTGTACCAGATGCTTCCACATTTCTTATCTCATTTGATTTCCACAGTTGTCATCCCTTCCAATTTTTATAAATGACAAACTGAGGCTTGGAGAGTTTATAAAGAGTGGCCTGAGATGAAATGGTCAATAGGAGGTTGAGCTGAAGATTATGCCATAAATCTAATGGCGTGCTGGTAAATGCTGGTTCTCTGGGGGAAAGAAGCCTTGATTTGTAGTGTTGGCTGATTTGTGGATTCTGCAGTATAAATTCACCCAACAAGGTGGATTTCAAGCTACCAACATCATGAAACACCTGTGGGAAGAGAAGGACACAAACAGCTCATCTAAGCCATATGAGCCAACCCAGCTTATTACCTTATTTACGCCTTCGTCCGCATCCTTTCCGCTGTCGTTTCTCCCTAGGATCATATTTAGTATCCACGGAGCCGAGACTGCAGTATGTAATGCCTGGGAAATCAAACATGTTGCCCTGAGGCAGTTGGTCCCCACCCCAGAGACTGTATACATACATCTGCGGAGGGTGGTCTGGCTCCAAGCCTTGCTGCATACCAGAATCACCTGGAAAATTTGTTAAAACACAAATTATGGGGACTATAGTCAAGGGGTTAAAAGTGCAAATTCTGGAACCAGGCAGCTTGTGCTCTAGTCTGGCCTGGCTCCTACTGACTGTCACCTTGGACAAGGTCCTTAGCCTCTGTGTGTGTCTCAGTTTCATCAGGGATAGCTAGATGGTGATAAATAATGTTTACTGAAAGGGTTATGAGTAAATACAAGGTGCTTAGAACCATGGCTGGAACATAGTAAATATTGTATGTAAGTATTAGTTGTTACTGGTATTATGACTGAGACTACTCCTGGGTGAGGCCCATCTATCTGTATTTATAAACTAGCTGGATTTACCCACCGAGGTCTGAGAAAACCACCAAAGTATGTGATTCTTGCACTTTGGGAATTGAGTAGCTTCTTGTAGGGATCAGTATCAACCCAAGAATGAATCTCAGACTGCCCTTGCAAAACTGGAATATTTTGTAAATCCTCAGCTCACTAAGGTTGTGTTGGAATTCTGTTCCAAGTCCTTTTCCTTCCATAGAAGACCTAGGTTGTAAGATACTATATAGCTTTTGATTAACAAAAAAAAGTAGAATAAATTAAACTTAATCCATAACATTTCATCTTAAAGATGACACAGGGCATGATAGAAGCCATAGGTTAATCTGAATTTCTACAGAGCATTCTCTTTCTGCTCATTTCTTCCATGTACATTTACAGGTGTTAAACCTGTATTTTATCTTTGGCCCAGATCAATATAGGAAGAACTTTGGGCTTTAGCTTTGCTCTATCCTCAAGAATTGAGAGGGTCTCCCTGGTGGCCTAGGGGTTAAGTCTCAGTGCTATCACTGCTGCATCCTGAGTTCGATCCCAGGCCAGGGAGCTTCCCACATGGCGCAGCAGACCTCTCCTGTCTCTCCCGCTGCTCCCCTCAGCAGTGTATTTCAGTAAACCCGCCTATCTTGCTCCCCACTCTGTCTCTGGTGAATCCTCTCACTGCCTGCACCTTTGGCCTACATGCCAGTTCTTCTATGCATAAATAAATCTTAAAAAAAAAATTGTAGTTTTACAGGAGGGTTAGCTGCCAGCCCTCATGTACTGCTGGGGAAACAGCAGAGGCAGTGCACAGATCAGCCCACAGGCTGGTGGATAGCACAGATGGTGGTGCCTTTACTTCGCCACTGTGGAAATTGTGAAAATGTTGATCTTGGAAATGAGGATTTCATTTTTCATTCCCCTACAGGCTATCGTTAATTTACTGAGTGGTACTTCCTAAGTGAAGAATATCACAGCAGCTTTGTTAGGAGCAAGTAGGAGAATAGTCTAATTACTGGATCTCTCTATCTGACAGGCCTGACTCTTGCCTCTACTTTCACTAGCTGTGTGCCCTCCGGAAAAGTTAATTAGCTTTTCAAAATCTCAGCTTCCTCCTTTGTAAAAAGGGCTTAATAAAGCTTAGTGCCTGGTTTTGCTCTGAGGATTAGATAAGAATTATAGAGCACTTAGCATCGTCTCCAGCACAAGGAAAATGCACAAGAGGTGGTACCTTAAGTATAAGGTGAATCTCAAAGGCAAAATTCTAAACCAATGTAGGTATATAGTATAAAATAGCAAAAAAAAAAAAATGATGATCACATCATAAAGAATGATGCACAAAGATACATTGTAAATTAACATCAGTCTGTATTGTGAAAAGCCTGATTTCACAGGCTTTCTGGGCATATAGAAATGATAACTCATTTCCACTTAAAAGAGGCCTTCTGATTAGGTTTGTCCTTTGTATGAAGAGAGTGGAAGATATATCTGGGGTGCTCAAGGATTGAAGGGGGAGGTATTTTTTATGCCTAAGAAGGGAAACTAAATACAGTTTTGAGTTGTTACTCAGAATTGTCTATAAAGGTCGGAGTTGTTAACTAGCTACCATCAAATTCTATAGTTGTAGCCTCTGTCTAGAGACATGCAAGGATGCAGAGCTGACAAATCGTGTGTGGCTGCCTGCCATCCGCCCCAGTTAAGAGCTTCTAATCAGCAGATTGCTGTGCAAGGTAGCTCCTGCTGTTAACTCCACTCAGAAACTGACTTTGAAGCAAGGTCAAGTGAGCTGCTAAATTGCATGTACAATGAGTATCTGAGGAGAGCCTTGAATTAAATCATCTCTCAAATCAGCTTCATCTTTTTCTCCAGGGCTCTAGATGTCGTGCTGAACCATGAATGTCCTGTCTTCTTGTACGTTACCTTCCCTCCTCTGCACCCCCATCCCTGCCCAGCCCCCATTGGCCTCTTCAGAATACAGGGAATCATTGTTCACCTGCTTATTCAGTCCATACATAACACGACTATCTGCTGTGTGACAAAAACGGAAGTAGGTGCGAGATGTAAGCTATGGTTTGGACAGTGTACCCTATATTCCGGTCTGGGAAACAGATGGAAACAAATGCTGACTATAATTTGATAACTGCTTGAAGGGTTTTCTGAAAGCTCCAAGGTAGGGATGACCATTCTGTTTTATGAAGGTGAGAGCTTCTCAAAGTCAGTGATTGTTGATTTGAGTATCTGACGAGAGCCTTGAATTAAATCATCTTACAAATCAAAACCACTATGAGATACCACCTCACACCTGAGAGGATGGCACACATTAAAAATACAGGCAACAACAAATGCTGGAAAGGATGTGGAGAAAAAGGAACTCTTCTACACTGCTGGTGGGAATGTGAACTGGTCCAGCCACTATGGAAAGCTGTATGGCGATTCCTCAAATTGCTAAACATGGAGCTCCCATACG